>PVKY010000097.1:0-79229 GCA_004027775.1 Bradypus variegatus
GCAGGAACACTCGGGTCCAGAGAGGCGGCCTTTGGAGGCACCTCTGGTGCTGATCAGAGCCTGGCAACCCTCCATCCACATCCAGCTGGGCACTTGGGCTTCACTAGCTCCATTCTGACCCAGACTGGACACTCAGCCAGGTCGGGCCCCACACAGGCCCCATCTGATCAACTCTGCTCTTTCCCCCATTCAGATCCCATCAGGATCTCTCAGTTCACTCTGTCCCCCATACACACCCTAGCCCTATCCGAGCGCTGAGCCTGCTTGCCTCCATCCCCACCCCCACCCCCACCTTGTAGACCCAGTCTGGTCACTCTGTATGCTCCATCCTCCATACGGACTAGACCTGGCCATGCAGTCTACTCTGCCTGCCATGCAGACCCCATTCAACCACTCAGTCTGCTCAGATCCTCATACAGACCAAGCTGGCATCTTCCAAACGCTCTGCCTCCCATGGGCCTGGTCAGGTTGCACAGGCACACGGGGATGCATGTACGAGGCTGTGACAGCAGGACATGGATTTGAGAGGGGTCTCCCATTCCTCTGTCCCCTCTTGTCAGTGTCCCCAGCAAAGCAGAGCAAATGGATGCATAGAAGACATTAGCAGCTGATGGACTTCGGTGGGAAAAAGATGAACCTTGGCCTCTGTGACAGCCTGAGAAAGAACCTGGGAGGAGATTTGAGGGTGCAGTGGGCAGAGGGCAAAGTGTGACCAGAGCAAGGAGCTCTTCTTCTGCCAACTCCAGGGGCAGAGCCGTGGAAACCTCTGGGGCTGGCAGAGTAGGCTCCGACTGGCCTCTGCCCGTGCTCCCTTCACTCCTGAGGACTGAGCCTGCCCCAGGCTCTCTGCCCTCCAAGCATAATCTTCCTGGCCAGGGTGGAGCCAGCTCAGTCCCCAGAGAGGGCACTTTATCTTCCTCTGACACTTCATCTGTGGTGAGAGCCTCAAGGGCAAGCCCTTTTGTGGGAGAAGAAAACCCACATGGGTGTGACCACGTGAGGGGAAGCTCTCCTAAGGACTGAGGAGGAGAAAAAAAAGCTGGATACTATTTCCACCCAGACTTGACAATCTTCCACGATCCTGTTCACATCATGTAACTACACGCAGAAGTGATCCTTCCCCACGTGCACACGCCTGGCGTGCATGTGGGTGGGATCACCACCCGTGTACACATCATGTCACTACAAAGAGGCAGTCAGTCAAAAGAGAAATGGACCAATCAGGTTTATTCATAAAACAAATCCAAAAAAAAAAAAACCATTATAATTTTGGAACTTAAAAAAAAAAGGAGTCTCTTGTACAAGATGGCAAAGCATTTCACGTACAGTGTGTTTCTTGACAAATCCCATGGGCTTCACTCCTGATTTACTCTGAACCAGAAAGGCCAGTTACCAAGGTAACCCCAACACCACGTGACGGGGGCCTAGACCTCTCTGGGGCCTGCTTGGGGCGCACCTGCAGGTGCCAGCTTTGCTCATAGAGGCGCCCGGGCTGCCTCCACTCTGGCCAGCCCCTACCCTCCTCCCCAGGGGTTTCTGGACTGAGGGAGGCAGGCAGGTGCAGAGAGGGGAGGCGAAGAAGAGGGAGGAAGAAGTGGGTGAGGGGTAGAAGTTGGGGCCCCTGGTACCCCACACTATTTATCCTCAAGGGGAAAGCCATGGGTCCTCCCAGGGAGTGGAGAAGGACTTGCGGTCTGTCTGGCCATCGTCCGTCAGGGGAAGCCCTGGCCCAGGTGATGGTCCAAGGAGGGGTGCCTCCTCTCTGCTCTGCCTCCCTAGAGGTGGTGCAGCCTGTGTCCCCAACGCTGACTCTGTGGGCGCTGAACCCCCACCCACTTGTCCTGCCTGCCAGCCCCTGCACCCCTGGGGCTCTCAGCTCCCACAGCCTTTAAAGGGCCCAAAGTTGGGGCTGGTTTTTCCCGGAAGGAGCAGAGAGCAAGGAGCAGCCATCAGGGATCCCTGGGGTGGGATGTGAGCTGGGAGCCCTTCTCTCCCTGTGGGGGACTTCCTGGAAATCCCTGGGGTCTGCTGCTTTTCTTAACCTTGACCTTTGAGGGGGTTAAGTGGGATTGTGTGGGGGTGTCCAAGTCTTGCTCTGTGAATGAGCCCAGCCTCCCTGGGCTGTTGATTTGTCTGAGGTTTGGGGGTGCTCTCAGAGACTGGGGCATTCTCCCTCCCCAGCTCCAGAGAGGTGGCTGGAAGAGAAACAAAGGAGGGTCAACCATGTAAACCTGAGGAGCCCATGGCGAGCTCACCCAAGGCTCCCTTCTCACCCCCATCCCCGCCATCGTTTGGATGAAATGACAGCCTGGAGCCCAGCGTCCCCAGGACCCCCCCAGACCCGCGGGCTTGCGATGGTGAAATGACAGCATGGGCAGCGTCTTATGGAGATGGTTTCCGGGCTTTGAAATGGGCTGAGATGAGCATCTGGTCATTTTTTTTTAAACTTTGGAGCAAGGAGAACCTGCGTGGGCCAGCCTCAGCACGCAGGGCTGGCTCTTCTGCCCTGGTCTCCAGGCCGGGCTGTACTTACTGTTCGCACCAGCAGCGGGCGCCAGGGGGCGCACAAGGGGCTGGGGGGGGCGCTGCTGGGCATTTCCAAGGGGTTTGCCCAGCTGGGGCTCAGGGAAAAATGTCCTGGGCTAAATGGGGACGGTCTGTGAGAGACACGAGCAGATACAATCAAGAGAACCACACAAGTCATGCAACAAAACCGGGAGAGAGAGAGAGACATGATTAGTGGAGACAGAGAGAGAGAAAGAGAGAGAATGTGAACAACATGGAAAAGAACACCCATCCATGCCTGGCTCTCGCCTTCCATTCGTTTCTCAGCTATCATCCTTATCCCCACTCAGGTCCCCACTCAGGGACCAAGCTGCAGAATCTTCCCCCCACTCAGGGGGCTTCACAGGCCACTGCACAGGGGCCAGGGCCCAGTTCCTGCCTGGTCAATGTGACCTCCCATCCCCTAGCCCTCCGTCCCCATGGGCTAGCACCCCTCCCTCTGCACCCACTGCAGCCTAGCAGGGGAAAGGCTGGGGGGTGGGGTCATAGGGGCACTTTGGGCTCAGATACTCAGAGGAGAACCTACTACGACCGCTGCCACCAAAGATGACCCAGAGGCTGCAGTGGGCACCCCTGGTGGGCCCAGGCAGGGGGCTTCTCTGATTGCTCACAGCTTCCCTAAGTGCCCATGGATGGGAAGGGGGCATGGCCACCACCCCTGGCCAGTTCCCTGCTCAGCTACAGTGGGACCATGCAACCTGGAACACAGCACCACAAAGGACCGACCCACATCACCGGAGCAGAGATGGACGAGACACACAAGAATGGACATGGCAGGAAGGAGGGAGCCCCGAGCTGTCCAGGGCAGGTGGTCTGGTCCCCCGACTGATGACGGGGGCGGGAGCCCCTTCCTGGCTGTGCCTGGGAGCCCTCCCTCCCCTGGGGCCCTACAACCAGCTGAGAATGGGACGCTTGGCCACTGCTGGAAACTACAACACCTCAGGACAAGACCCCCAGACACTGAGGCCCTGCCATGGCACAGAGAGACCAGATCATCCCTGGGACAGACCCAGACCTGAGGCTTCGGGAGGGGCCAAGCGGCGCAGCTGAGGGAGGGAGCTGCGCAGCACTGGCCTGGGGGCGGGGTGGTAGGGAGGGGTGGGCGGTCTGCCCTTGGAGCCCAGCAAGCTACACTTACCCCTAACCTGGGTTTTAAAAGCAGAATCAGCTTTCAGCAAGGTCACCTGCCTGACCTTGGGTGGGGGGTGGGAGCTTGGACCAGCACTGGGGAGCTGCGTCTCACCTCCCACAGTTCCCGCAGGCCTTCCTCTCCTCTGGCCTCCTCCTCATTCCTTCACAAACTCACCCCAACACCGTGCCCATCTTGGTGCATGATTGCAAGCAGAAAAGGAGACAAATGGGAAGGGACTCAAGGGTGGAGATGTGGGACAGGAGATGCCCCCTAAGGACTGCACGCCCTCTTGGTGGGAGATAATCTGGGTCTCATTTGCCAGCCTCTGGAGGGAAAGTGTTCGGGTTTGAGTGAGGATGAGACTCCCGGGGGGTCTCAGAGCTGAGGTGGACAGGCTGGGAGCCAGGACGCCACCACTTCCACCAGCTTCCTTCCTCCCTGGGATGACCTGCCACTTGGCCACCCCAGCTGTGGGAAGTAAGCACTTGGGACAGGAGTGACGATAGAGTATTGTGGGTGGGATTGGAGAAAGGCAGGAAGATCCAGGCATCTGGGCCCCAGAAGGGAAGCTTGGGGACCCCAAGATACCTCCTCAAAGAGGGCTCTCTGGGGACAGGGTAAGGTGGCTCCCAGGGGCAGGGCTGCCAGGGCTGGAGAGGGGATGTGGGGTCCAGGGGAATCCAACAGGTGTGCAGGGCTTGGCAGGTCAGCTGCATCACAGAAAGAGGACTTGTGTCCCTGGGACTAGCTGGTGTACATGTCTGAATACACGTCTGCTCTTGTGTGTGTGCACATGTGAGTGTGTGTGTGTGTGTGTGTTTGCCTTCAGCACATGGAGAGTACTGTCATTGGCTGGGAGTGCAGAGGAATCTGTCCCTGACTGCAGTGATCTGGGGACCCTGGATGGGTAGGCCAGGGGCACTGAAGCTTGTCCACACCAATTGTGAAAGATACAATGTTGGGGAGGATGGGTCAGAAGGGCCAGTTAGTGCCATGGATGTCAGTTGGGCCGAGCTCCTTCCATTGGAGCCCAGAGTGGAACTGGGGGCTAGGCCAGCCCAGATCTTCCCCCAGAGCCCCAGGAACTTTTCTTGTCATGATGGTGGCTCCTGGGGTCAAACTGACTAGCTCATCCCAAGCAGAGAGGAGGGGCAGGGCCTATCACAGAGCAGGTGCCATACCTTGGCTGGGGCACCTTGCCCCACTGCAGGCCCTCTGTTCCAGCCTCTGGCCCAGCCCACGACATTAGTCACTCTCCTCTCAGGGGCCTCAGGAATCCCAGGACGGGTGGGAGGGTGTGGGACAGGGAGTAGGGGCTGGAAAGCCCCATGGGCAGAGAAGTGGGCCCTGGGAGACTGCTCTATGTGGTGTAGCCGTGGGATAAAGCCTGAGCAGGATCAGGTTGTGATGGTGGGTCCGACAGCACATCAGGAAGGAAAGAATAACCAGCCACTGGGGGAGGCCACCCAAACCCAGGGACCCTTCCCCTTCTGAGACTGAGCTTTGCCTGCGGCCTCCATGCACAGACCTGGGCCTGGGACCTCCTTCATTGTCTAAAGACCTAGCCCTCCACTTCTGCCTCCCACTCACCCAGCACTCCTTGGCTCGGTGCTGCCGTTCATTCTCCTCTGGGTCATGCATTCCTTAGAAATCCCTGTGTCCACAGAATAAGTCGATGGTATTCCATGGGTAGAGGTAGACTATGGGCTTTATATCTTCGGACCAGAGCCCCATGATCAACTTTGTGTGCTATGTGCAGGTTCTCATAAAACTGAGATAGTCCCATAACGAACCACTAGCCATGGAATATTAGAATATATCCCACAGTGACTAGTATTGTTTCGTGGCCCCCAATGAATTCATGGGAAAGTGGCTGTACACTGGTTGGGGTGTCTTGTATTGCTGCTGCAATCCCTACCGTGGCAAATGGGGAGAACCCTCGGTGGGAGGTTGTTGCTGGTCTGTAGTGCTTTCTTTCGTCTAAGCTGCCCGGGTGGTGGCCCCCTTTTGTCCTTCGCTCACCAGCCGCCTCCACCAGAAGGCCACCGGAAACTCCCACTCAACCGTCAACCCAAACAGACAACGTGAAAGCTATAGTCATTCCAACGGGTTCCTAAAGATAAACGCTAAACTCTAGAGTGGTGGTAGAAGATGAGTTGGTTCGGCATGCTATGGGGTTAAGTAAGCTTGTTACGGAGGACTAGAGGCATCGCCTAAGAAAGACCTGGAGCTACGCAGCCGGAATCAGAGCAGGACTTCTACTCAGCTATGGAGACAGGCTTGTAGGGGGTGAGGACTCCTTGCGTCTGCCTTTGCAGAGAACCCCTGCCCGGATCCCACTCACCACTTCTGCTGACACAGCCTGGAGGGAGCTGCACAAAGACCAAATCGAAAGCTGTCTGGCATTGCCAAGTCACACCGCCCCTGCCTGGCCCCGACACTGGGTCAGCAGCCCGAGTCTGAGACTCACGCCCAGCTCCTGCCCACCTGAGCAGCAGCTCTCTGGGCTCCCGCTACGGTAGTCCTCAGCCACCTCGCGGGCCGTGCTGTCTTGTCAGAACATCACGAGACCAACCGTGTCACCTGCCTTACCCAGGGCCACCAGTGAGGTTCCTCTAGCAGGCTCTTGCCTTCTGAAGGTGGCTGCTCGACATCTCCTTGGGCCCCCCGGGCTCCACACCTCGAGACTGAGTGTGGGGTCCTGGGTCACCCACGGAACTAAGGAAGCAGTCTGACTGAATCTGGAATCATCGCTACAGGGGGCGGAGGTGAAAGGTCAGATCGACATGCCTCTAAGAGGTTTCCTACCTGCTCTGTTAATTTCTAAAATTTCTTCCTGGGCCAGCGGGCATGTGTCACTCTGAGTACTGTGATGTGGAGAGTTTACGACAGATTTACAATAATTGGGAGATCCCAGCTGCGGTGGCCGCGGAATATGCTTCTTTTTTTTCTTTGGTAGTTTCTGCTTAGCCATGGCTAAGGAGTAGTACATCCCAAAGTTGTTCACGATGACGGGCACGGGCATGGCGATGGTCAGCACGCCCGCCAGCGCGCACAGGGCCCCCACCAGCATGCCAGACCACGTCTGTGGGTACATGTCTCCGTAGCCCAGCGTCGTCATGGTGACCACAGCCCACCAGAAGCCGATGGGGATGTTCTTAAAGTGTGTGTGCTCGCTGGCGCTGGGGTCGTTGGGCTGGGCCCCTATCCTCTCAGCGTAGTAGATCATGGTGGCGAAGATGAGGACACCCAGGGCCAGGAAGATGATGAGCAGCAGGAACTCGTTGGTGCTGGCGCGCAGCGTGTGGCCCAGCACCCGCAGGCCCACGAAGTGGCGGGTCAGCTTGAAGATGCGCAGGATGCGCACGAAGCGGACGACACGCAGGAAGCCCAGGACGTCCTTGGCGGCCTTGGAGGACAGGCCGCTGAGGCCCACCTCCAGGTAGAAGGGCAGGATGGCCACGAAGTCAATGATATTGAGTGAGTTCTTAATGAACTCCACCTTGTTGGGACAGAAGACAACACGCATGAGGAACTCGAAGGTAAACCAGACCACACAGACGCCCTCAATGTAGGTGAGGAAGGCCTCCGTCTCGGCTTCCCGGTAGTAGCGCACTTGCGTGCCGTTCCGGACGTTCTCGATCTCCGTCTTGTTCACGATGGGGTTGAAGCGCTCGTGGGTCTCCAGGCAGAAGGTGGTGATGGAGACCAGGATGAAGAAGAGAGAGGCAAAGGCCACATACTGTGGGGGAGAAACAGATGGTATCAGAGGGAGAAACTGGGGGTGCCTCTGAGTTGGGTCTGGTCAGAGGGCCTGGTCAGGGGAAGACACCAGCAACATGGGCCAGCTGACCATGCCATGTGTCCCTCCTCAGGGAGCTAAGGGGCTGTGACAGAGACGGCTCTGATTTCACTAGCGCATTTCCTTCCCCTCCAGGACACACAGCTGGGCTACGTTTCCCAGTCATGTGACTGGGTTCAGGCCGGTGGAGTGTGGACAAAGAATAGGCACGACTTCTAGGCCCATAAGTCCCTTCTACTCAATTTTCCATGCTCTCTTTCTTTCCCCATTGCCAGCCAAATATAGAAGACCCAGCAGAGGACTCTGAAGCCCCCAGGGACAGCAGAGGGAAGGAGCCCCATTGCCTGAAAGGAGAAACATCCACAAAATACCCTCACTGAACTATTATTTGAGTGGGAGATAAACTTCAATTGGGTTAAGCCACTGTGATTTGAGGGATGATGTGTTGGAGACCTATAGACTACCCTGACTAGTAAAAGTGACCCGGCCTACAAAAGGCACAGGTTGAAACTGACTATGTTAAAACTTCAACTTCCATATGAGATCTAGGGAAGAGATATTTATTTGGTGTAGGATCTATATTTTCTAAACAATATAACTCTACAGTCAGTTTGTTCAAACTCCACCATTACATGGAACTTTGAATAGGAAGTGAGATATGGTAGGTCTGTACAGGTTAGAATGAAATAGCAACACATCCCAAAGTAATTTGGGCAGAGAATAAAAATACATATTTGGGGATCCCCTGAGGAGCTGGGGGAGGATGCAGAGGTGTTGTTGCTGATGTTCTCACAAACATTGGGGACTGACGGCTTGATATGCTGAGCTCTCTGTCTTGGGGCTTGCCCCTATGAAGCTTGTTACTGCAAAGGAGAGGCTAAACCTGCTTATAAGTGTGCCTAAGAGTCTCCCCCTGAGTGCCTCTTTGTTGCTCAGATGTGTCCCTCTCTCTCTCTAACTAAGCCACCTTGGTGGGTGATCTCACTGCCCTGCCCCCTACGTGGGACCTGACTCCCAGGGGTGTAAATCTCCCTGGCAATACAGGATATGACTCCAGGGGATGCATCTGGACCTGGCATCATGGGATTGAGAATCTTCTTGACCTAAAGGGGGATGCAAAATGAAATAAAATAAAGCTTCAGTGGCTGAGAGATTTCAAACAGAGTTGAGACATCACTCAGGTGGACATTCTTACACACTATATAGATAACACTTTTCAGGTCTTAATGTAGTGGAATAGCTAGAAGTAAACACCTGAAACTACCAAACTCCAACCCAGTAGCCTTGACTCTTGAAGATAATCATATAGCAATTTAGATTACAAGGGGTGACAGTGTGATTGCGGAAACCTTGTGGGTCACACTCCCTTTATCCAGTGTGTGGATGGATGAGTAGAAAAATGGAGACAAAAACTAAATGACAAATAGGGTGGGATGGGGGGTGATTTGGGTGTTCTTTTTTACTTTTATTTTTTATTCTGCTTCTGATTCTTTCTGGTGTAAGGAAAATGTTCAAAAATAGATTGGGGTGATGAATGTACAACTATAAGATGGTACTGTGAACAGTTGATTGTACACCATGGATGACTGTATGGTATGTGAATATATCTCAACAAAACTGAATTAAAAAAAAACAAATCCAATGTTGATTTAAATAAATCAACTATAAACAGCTACCATTGATAAATTAAAAAAAAACAACTAAAAAACAAAAAATATCTTTGAAGTTTTGGTAAGGAGGGTGGTGATTGTAGCACAATATTGTGAATGCAGTTAATACCACTGAATTATATTGTATACTTGAAAATGGTAAATAATTTTTTTAAAAAAACTTCTAAATAAAAAAAAAGGGGGGGGGGGACCCAGCCTATTGGCCAGGGGGGCAGCTATGGTAGAATCAGGCCCCTTCAAGGCTGCATCTCCCATCTTCCTTCCTACTCTCTCTTTTTCACAGATCTGTACCCCACTCATATCATCTCTTTTGGGTTCTATCCTACCCAGCACCAAGGGAGATATATATCTGCTCCAGGGCCTAGATGACCTATTTAGCCCTCTCTATCCTCCTAGGAACTTCCACCACCAACCTGGAAGTGAGTTCCTCATCCTGGGAGGTATTCAAATACAAGCTAAGTGACTGCTTGCCAGATATATTGTGTTGAGGGTTCAGGCACCTGGAGGAGAACTGGACCAGGAACCTCAAAGGCACCAGAAACCACAGGATCTGATTCCATCCTTGTGCTGCTTGCCAGCCCCAGAGTGGGGGTGGGAGGGAGGAAGAAGCTTCTGGGGGGCTGGGGCATTCCCAACTTATGTGGTGCCTGCTCTCCTGGGACTCCACTAGTGAGAAGGAAAGAGCCAGGGTAACCTGGCCTGTCCGAAACCACCTGTCCAGGCCTATAGCCCCTGGAAAAAGGTTCAGACGACCTTGGGCTTGGTTTGGTGGCTCCATATAATGAACCTCAGGCCCTCCTACCACCAGCAGATGTGGGTACCCAAGGAGGTAGCCTCAAGCAGCTGTCTGAGTTTCAAACTCTCCTTCTCAGACCAAATTCTGGTTGGGCTCGCTTCTCACAGCCCCTAGTCGGGTTCCCCTGCGACCACAGCCTCCCTTGGCACTGCCCTGTGCACACGGAAGCCTGGCCATGAGGCCTCCTGCAGGGCCCAGATGCTCATTCCCACCTGCACGTTCCCACTGCCCCCACCTCCACCCCCCACCACCCCCAGACTCCCCTCCTCCCTGCCTGACAAGACAGCCCAAACCGGAGCAAGGCCGTCTCCCTGGAGACAGCCCAGAGCTGCAGTCTGGAATAGTGACACCTTCATTTTCCAGACCCCCCTCACAGATAACTTCGGGAACTGTCACGGTCCCACCTTGTAGCAGCAGCTGAGGCACCTGCCGCTTCATCTGCCTTAGTTTGCACGGACGGCCCTTCCTGGGTCGGGGGTGCGATGGGGTGGGTGGGTAAGCCTGGAAGCCCCAGAACAGCCGTGTCTGGGTTCACCATGGCCACAGGGTCTGGCACCCAACCTGGCAGGGATCTGGGAACCAAGAACTACACAGATCTTTAGGAGAGGAAAGGGGAGGGGACAAAGTAAGGGCAGCCTTTATAGATCATCTGGTTCAAGACTGCCAAGTCACCTGCACCACATGGGAAACATGGGCCCCAGAAGCAACCACTCATTACGGTACGCCTGGATAGTCCCTTTGGCCTTATGGCTTTAGAGCATTGGGAAATTTTCAAAAATTTTTTCTCCAAGGTACTGTCAAGTGGCATCCCTCTGCCTCCTTTCTTCTCCCACCTATCCCTCCTTCCCTTCCTCACTCCCTCCCTTCCTTCCTCTCTCTCTTCCCTCTAGTCATCCTTCTTTCTATTCATCCATCCACCCACTCACTCATCTTTCTTTCCTTCTATCTTCTCTCCCTCCCTCCCTTCATTTCTTTGTTCTTTCTCCCTCCCCTCCCCCCCTCTCTTCCTTTCATCCATCATCCATTCATTCTTCTTTCCTTCCATTCTCCTTACTTTTCTTTCTCCCCACCCTCTCTCCTTTCCTCCTTCCTTCCTTCCTTCCTTCTATCCATCCATCTATTCATCCATTCTTTCTTCCTTCCACTCCTCAACCAGGCACCAGATTATGCCAGCACAAAATTGCATAAGGCCTTGGCCCAGCCCTCCTGGAGCTAGCTAAGGGTGAAGGACACACACAGAGACAAGTACGATGCAGTGGGCTAAAAAGACAAGCCCCTTCACCTCTGCTGTATGAAGGAGGTATGCTCAGGAAAGGGTGGGGGTGATGTGTAAATGCCTATGAGAGGCAGAGTAGAGACTTCAAGCCAGGTCTTCTTTCTCCAGAAACAGTGCTCGTTTCTGGCCAGGTAGGTCAGCCCTGGGACATCACAGAGGCAGACCAAGAAAGCAAAGAAAAAGCAAGTGGAAAAGGCCACCACCTCTGATCCATTTGTATTTAATTCCAAAGCCCTGCATCCCTTGACTTCTCAGGGTTCTCTCCCTACATGAGCCCCACAGCCTTGCTACTTGCCCCTCTTTGCCATTCCTAACCACATTTCTCTGCCCCATGTCCATGTTTTTGCAAAGGCTGTTCCTTCCACCAGAGCATGTTCCTACCAATCTCTGTCTGGCGAAATCCCTTTCATCTTTCAGGGCCCCACTGAGATGCCCTTCCCCTGGGATTCCTTCTCCAGGTGAGGCTCCCCTGGCAGCTGTGGTTCTTAGGAAGCAGTGAATGAAAGGGACTCCCCGAAGAGTCTCTGAATTCAGCTCTGGGGAAGCAGCGGCCCTACCTCCAGCTCTGGCTCTTCAGTGCCTGGGAAGCTCATGGGAACAGCACAGACAGGGCACTGATGTCCCAGGAGCCTCCCAACTCCCAGATGCCCCCCACAGGCCCTCTGAGCCCTCATCTCACTTGTCCCTCTCACAATACAGATATTGATGGGGAAACTGAGGCCCAGAAAGAAGTCAGGCCTGCTCTGGGTAACATCATTATAAGATTAGGATGGAAAAACCCTTGGTACTAGGAGGATCAATGGACAGCCTGCCCGGATTCTCTCCTCTCTGGACTCCAGCCCCCCAAGGAGTGGGGTTTAGGGGGTGGGCAGCAGAGGCTAGGCCTAGAGCCAGATACTATGATGTCTTCCCCAGGAAGAGCCAGGAGGGGCAAAAGCCGGGGCTCCGGCCCTGCCTAGGCACCCTGGGTGCCTTCCTTCCCAGCCTCCGCCCCAGGGAGGCCTGCTCCTTCCTCTGCCACATCTGAGTTCAAGGGAACCCCTAGGAGGACTGTGGAGGAAGGTGGCCTGGCCTGCTTAGACCTGCACATGCTCCCAAGCCTAGAGACGAGAAGGTCAGCCACAGTGCTCAGGCAAAGCAAGGGTTTGCACCCAGCTGAGCCCCCAGCTGCCTTCTGTCCATCCTCCAGAACCAGCTGAGGGCAGGAAAGAGGGGGGAAGAAGCTGCTGAGCTGAGGACCTACTATGTGCTGTTGATGCTCATATGAACCTAGTGAAACAGATGGTTGTATCCCCATTGTGCCAAGGGGGGTAGACTAAGGCAAGATCTTAAAGCTATCATGGAGCTGAGAATTGGACAGAAGTTCATCTTGCTCCAGGACCTAAGCTCTTTCCACTGCCAGAGTTGCCATAGCTCTTGGGGTAAAACAACCCTGCCCACTGGGCATCTGGTGCCTGATTCTGTCTGAGAGTTATATCTTGGAGTCTGGCACCCACAGCCCAGACTCCCTAAGGGCTGGTTATGAGGGAGAGGGTAGGGATGCCTGGACCCAGGGGCAGGGATGCTGCCCCACTTTGCCCAGGGGGTCAAGGCTGGCAGAAGACTTGGGTGGTCAGGCCTGTGTCCCCACCTGGCCCACCTCCTCACCAACCCAGGGAGGGCAGGCTGGGAGAAGACTGTGACTTGTTCAAGGATCTTAGGTGCAGAAAGGGGTATGCCTGGGAATGGGGAGCTTCTGGGATCTGCTGACCCCTGGCAGGGAGAGAGCCTCTGCCTGGCAGGCCCAGGGTAACCAGCTTTAGGAGCAACATTTGCAGCAACCCTGGACTGTCTGCCCCAGGGATATATGGGCCTCAGGCAAGGGCAGGGGACTGTGTCCAGTGTGAGCTGTCTCCCCAATCCGCAGTCACCCAAAGGACATGGAACACTGTGCACATGGACACACAAATTACAATAGTGTCCCTACACACACATGCACAGAGAACAAAGGAGCTTGGGTAGAGCTTGCCAAAGCACATCAGTGCACACCAAGCATAAACACCCAGTTGCTGAGCCATGGGCCACACACACCGCCCAGCAAACACCAACAGTACACACACATATACACTCAGAGCACACGGGTGCTGCAGCAGTGCTACCATATGGCATATCCCCCACTGTGAATACTCACAGACCTCAGGCAGTGCCCACCCCCAAGGGCCTCTCCTCTGCCCTGGCAGCTCCCTGTGCCCCCAAAATCCTGTGTGGTCACTGAGTCATTGTGTGTCACTCCTGAGAGATGGGCAGCTCCAGGCCTCCTCATCTCTCTCTCAGCCTTCCCTGGTGCCTGCAGTCTGCCTGCCTGCTCAGAAGGTGGCAGCTCCTGGACGTGCACATCTTTCACAGGCTCCCTGATTTCCTGTCACCTGCCAGACCACGTCTCCTTTCTCCACCCCAGCCCTGCAGCAGCTGAGCCCCACTGCACTCAGAATCCAGGCCAGTCATGAGGCCAGCCCCTGCTGGGCTGCCAAGTCTGACTGGGGCACAAAAAGAGCTTTGCTGGGGAGCCCAGAGACAACTGTCATCCAGTCTGACCACCTCAGTAGCCCCCCTGTGAAATTTCAAGACAACGCAGGCAAGGTCTCCTGACAATGCAGCATAAGCCCAGGCTGGTAGTTTCTGGCAATTTTTTTTTTCCAGAACCAAATCACAAACCTTGAGAGACCCACCAATTGTGTTCTAGAAAGTGGTAGCCATGGCAACGGAGCAAGGCATCCCATTCCTATGGTAACCAGGGTGGTGAGACTTTTGGCTGTAAAGTCAGACAAACCTACTAAACGAGCTGTTGACTTAAGATGATGTTTTATAAATCACCTAGTTATTTTTATCGTAACCCCACCCCTGAAACCATCAATCAGAAAAGCAATTTACTATCTATTAAAATGACCAATATGTGTGATGACTTTCATTTATAAATTATTTCTACTACAGTTATCTTCAGAAAATTGTGCTTGCATTTCAGAACTGTGCAGGGGTTCACATGGGGATCTGTGTTCCTGCAGTCTGGCATTTCAGGAACAAGGCGATGATTGTAACAAGGTGCTGGGGTCAGCATTTTTCTGGTCTGGCCACTTGCTTGGGTGCTGTGTGACCTTGGCAAGTCACTTCCCCTCTCTGGGCCTCGGTTTGGTTTTTGTTAAAGTGAGAGTTGCTCTTGATCCCTTCAGCAAGGATTCTGAGACAGGGCAGGGAAGCAGGCAGTGGGAGCACACGATGGCTAATCAGGGGAGCCCTGGCTGATGGCCAGGCCCCAGGCCCCCAGAGGCTTCAGGTCAGTTTTTCCGCCTAATTAAATCTGCCCAGCAGGGGTGTGCAGCATTTGAGTTAATCCATGCGGAGTTGGTGATGCAGAGCAGACGGGACGGCCAATTGGCCTAAATAAATTGCCAGTTGAGTTGGGTTTGGAAACTGAATTAGACTCATCTGGACTCCCTTAGGCTGGGCATACCCACAGCGGGCTGGGCTGGGCTGGGCTGGCTGAGGACTGTGCGTGAGGGCGAGGGGACGAGGGATGGTCTTTGAAGTCCAGTCCCTCTTTCTGCCCATCAATAATTACCTCCATGATCAACCCCCGAGACGCCTGGCCCCTGAGCTCTCAGGCTGAGTCCCAACTCCCGACTACTCCTTCCCGCCTGGCCCCCAGCTCAGGGAGCAGTGGATAGGAGGCAGTCCCCAAGGTGGTACTCAGAGGCTTGAGCCTGAATGTGTGTGTGTGTGTGTGTGCATGTTTGGAAAGTCTGTGTACTGGAGATGGGGTGCTGGGGGAGGTGGAAGGCTGTAAATGTGGAATAAATGTGTACATGGTGGGGTGTCATTTGTTTATGTGACACAGCTCTAGGCATGTGCACCAGGTTTGTGTAAGTGTCACTGTGTGTAGTGCCGGCAATTCGTGTGGGTAGGAGTGTGTGTGTGTGCGTGCATATGTATGGGGTGTGGTGTGTGTGTGCAGGTGTGGGCAATCTCCCAGGGAAATGGGGGGTAGCAGGGCACTCTGGACGTGTGCTCTGAGTTGAGAGCACCTGGGGGCCTGACCCTTTTCCCCAGCACTTGTCCCTGAGAGACAGGGACAGGCAGGGCAGGAGTGGGGCAGGGGACATGCAGGCAGCTATGGGGAGGGCTGTGGGGATGCAGGGCTGTGCCCAGGCCTGGCTCAGAGCCCCTTCCTCCCACTGCCCTGACTCTCTCAGTGCTGGGATCTGGCCTGGGTATGGGGAACCAGGGCTAGGAAAGGTGGCCCCCCTGCCCTCAGGGAGCTCAGAGTCCCACACAGAGACCCAGCAACCCACCTCACCGAGTTCCTGCTCACAACCCTAGACCTAAGTCATAGCCAGAGATGCAGCCCCTCCCCCAACAGCTGGGCTGGCAAATCCTGAGGTGGCAGAGGTTCCCATGCTGCTTTCATTCCAAGAGGCTCATTATTTCCCCCCACATTTTGGAAATTAAAATATGTCATAAAGTGCATGCAAGTTTAAAAATAGCATTTCTTCCCATACCTCCCAATGCTGTCATTGAACTAATGTCATGGCCTTTAAGCAATAGTACCTTGGACTGTGGAAACGTAGACATTAGAAGCCCACAAGGCCACAAGAGAAGGGCCCTCCGGGCTTTTGATACAAAAGCTGCCCCTTGTGGTAGGAATGGAGAAATGGAGGCACAGTAAGGGAAGGGGACACGCCCAAGGCCACAGAACTCTCAGGACAGAGCAGAGATGAGAACCAGGTTCCCCTGTGCTTTAGGATGGGATTTTCATCACCACGGCCTCTGAGCCTCTCCCCTCTCTGACCCCTAAAATGCCACTCCAGACCTCTTTGCTCTCCAGGTCCCACCTGCCTTCTAGATCCTTCCAGGTCCCAGGTCAAAAGGAGCTTGAGTCCCTCTTGTCAAAGGAGGCAGTGGCTGGAGCAGAAGTGGAAGGATCTTAAAGTCAGACCAACCTGGGCTTTCAGCCTGGCTCAGCTGGGTAAACTTGGACAAATCACTCCCCTCCCCCTTGCTGAGTCTTCACCCCCTTAGCAGTGTGTGTGTGGGGTAACTTCCCATGCCTCCCAGGGTGGTTGTGATGATTAAATGAAATTGTACACAGAAAGTAAGAAGGAGGTTTCCAAAAACCAACATTGCTCCAGCCCCACCCCAAGCCTCCTGCCTCTGACCCTGGCAGACACACCTGCCTGGTCCCCTCCAGCACCTCAGACTGGGAGATGCCTAGAACCTTGCAGTCATGGAACTGGAACTCCTGAGCTGTGAGGCACCTGGGAGAACGAGGGAGACTCATCCCCACATCACAAAATGGGACCACTGTTCTGCAGAGAGTGACCCCCTCCTTGCTCACCCAGCTGATAGTGGGGAGGCTGAGCCAGTCTTCCTGGGCACAGTGACCCAAGTCTGTCCCGCGAGGGCCAGCCCTGTCCTGGAGGACAAGGGTTCCTGTACTTGAGACACGCGGGGGGACAGGACCAGGGAGGGGCAACAAGGAGAACAAGGTGGGGGCCAAACCCAGACCCCAGGGGGCTCAGGAGTGACCTGGGAGGAGAGAAGGGAAAGCAGGGAGCAGGAATCCCTCCTTTGAGGAAATCTTGGGGAACAGGAGGCAGGGGCGGACAGAGGATTGTGTGATGGGAAGGATGGCTGTGAGGGTGATGGGCAAGGGGAGGAGGGAGACACAAATGCAGATTCCCCGGCCCCGCACCCAGAGACAGATTGAGTAGTTATGGGGAGGACCAGGAATTTACCTTTAATGCGCAGCCCAGATGGCTCTGATGCCACCATCCCAATCCTAGAATTTGGATCCATGAGGCCAGGATCCCAAGTGCCAGGCAGCTCAGGTGCCTAAGGAACCACGTTGGCTTAAGACCCCGTCAGGGGCTGGGAGGCAGGCAGCGAGGCAGAAGGAAAAGGGTCCTGGACTCAGCTTCGCAGACCTGAGTGCGAATCCCAGCTCTGCCTCTGGCTGGGGGGCCGCTGGCCAGAACCCTCCTGGAGGGAACAATAAAAGCCTCGGGGACATGGGGTGGCAGTGGAGGAAAAGGCCAGTTGTCCAGGGCTTCCCCAGATCCAGAGCAGAACCCAGGGCAGGGAAGAAGCCCTGCCAGTTTCTCCACATTCTGGAGTTCCAGGAGCTGGGCCAAGGGCACCCCTCACAGAAATCCAAACACAGCAGCCTTTTGCTTCCAAATTGCAGAGGAGAGGGGGAGAAGGAGGGGGAGCAGCAGCAACAGCTAAAAGCAGACTTCAATTTTAGTTAGTGCCTCCCATTTTTTCTTAAATTTTGGGCACCTACAACCACTTGCCTGCTAACAATCAGACCAGGGGCAGGTGGCAGCCTTGTGGGAGCTGCTGGCATGGCCCTCACAGCTCCAGGAAGGCCTCGTGCCCAGGACCCAGTCGGTGGCGACACACTCCCATGGTGACTTAACATCCCCACTTTCACGGGTTTTCCGCAGGGAACCATGAACCCCTGTCTTGGGGCTGGGAAGGAAACTGAGGCTCAGAAGGGAAAGGGCACCCAAGGTCACACGGTGAGTGGGGAATGAGCCAGAGCTCCTGACTTTGTGGCCAAACTTTAGTAACAAGATGGATGATAACAGCAACAGCTTCAGGGCCCTTGAGCAGACCCTGCTCCCTGTGCTTCCGTGTATCGTCTAATCTTAACCTCCCCCCAGCCCAACGAGGCAAGTTCTATCCGTCCTTATCATTGCTTGTCAGGTGAGGCGTCTGAGTGTAGGGAGATGAAGAGGCAGGCCCAGGGCGGAGAGGTGCTCAGAGGGATCAGTCCAGCCCTGCTCTGAAGCCCCACCCTGCACGTCTCCCATGAGCCCCACTAAGCAGCCAGGCAGGTGCACATGGACCACAGAGAGCGAGTCAACACTGCCGGCTGCCCCTGAGAGCCTGGCCTGGCTGCTCTAGCTTGGGTCCTACCTCACTCAGTAGCCTGGAGGAACAGTGGTCTGGTGCCCTGGGGGCGTGGGGCCATGCTGTCCCAGAGGACCCCCTGCAGTCCCACAAGCCAGGAAGGCTGGGTGTCGGGGCCCCAGAAGGCTGCTCTAGAGGCCAACATCTCACTCACTCCCGTGGCCTGAAGTGCCTCCTGGAGACCAGAGACCTGAGACCTGAGGACAGGAAGCAACAGGTGTCTCCTCTCACCCTCTCCCATGAACCCTTTAGACGTGTAGAGACACCAGTATTCCACATGAGAAATCCCTCTTACGGTTCAGGCCATAGACAAGCATGTCTCTCCTGGTGTGCTTGTCTACTCTTCCATTAGTAAATGATGGGTTAGGTAGCCCTTCACATTTCCTCTTTTGCTCTGGCTGCCAGGAAGCTCAGCTAAATTTGGCTCACAATTTCTAGACTTATCTTTTATCTGGGTTTGGAGTATAATTAACCATTTATTCTCTTCAATATACTATTTTTTCTTTGCTTTTCTAAGGGTTCTGTTATAGATGTGTCTTATTTGCCTTAAACATTTTTTCAGAAAGCCACAGATTGGAGTAAGAAATACATGGATGAGACTCCCAGATCAGGAAGTGAGTAGGAAGACACCCCATGTAGACTATATAGGCCTGCAAGGGCAGATTCAGTAATCACTTTTGCAGTAACCCTGAGGTAGATGTGTCTGTTGGTCACCTCTGGTGATGGGGAACGTGCTATGCTACTCGTCTTGACTTTGGACAGCTCTGAGAAAAGCCCATTTATTTCTTGTTTAAGCCTACCCTTTTTCCCAGCAATCCCAGTCCTGCCCTCTGGGGTCACCAGGCACATCTGCTCCTCTTCTTCCTGGAGGCAGCCCTGCCCACACCTGCAGATTAGCCTTTGGACCCACCCTGAGCCACCTCTCCCTATCTTGGGCCCCTCACCCCAGAGTATTTAAAAACACAGGTTTTTTTTTTTAAAGCACTCACTATGTGGCTAAATGGCTCACACACTTTATTTCTTATAAACCAGGAGTATTTTGCTGGGTTGAGCCTCACTGTCCTCTGCTGTAAAGTAATAATGACTAATTGCGTGCTCACCAGGGGCCAAGCACTTTACCTGCCTTATCTCATTTACCTTTAAACCTCCATTTGGCAGATAAGAAAAGTTAAGATGTGGAGGGAAAAAAGCCCACATAACTCAGAAGTTGCAGGCAGGTCTTGAAACCAGGTCTGTCTGACTTCAAAACCACTGCATTCCAGGGCTTGCATTTACAAACTACCCCAGGTTGCCCTTCCTGGGAGGAGATATTAGTCTTCCCATTATGATGACAACAAGCACAGCTCTCTACAGCTGATAACACATCTTCACATTTTGAATCCCATATGACTCCTGCAGGCTCGTGCACACACACACACATGCATGCACACATACATACACTAGCTGAGCGATCAGCAGGGCAGGCGTGATTGCCCCCACTCGGCAGATAAGAAAACTGAGGCTCCAAGTGCTATGGTATATCCACTAGGAACCCACTGGGAAATTTTTCTCCACTGCCCACTTGTGTGTTTGCATTGAGTCAGGGGCATGGCTAAGCCTGTAACCCAGGGTCTTCACTCTCAATGTGTGTGTGTCTGTGTGTGTGTGTGTGTGTGTGTGTGTGTGTGTTGACCTAGAGGCGAGTAAAAAGATGGCCTCAAGAGGGATGGCTCAGGGAGGGCAGTGGACACAGCCCAGTGGGGTCACAGTTGACTGCCCTCCTGCTCTTCCTCCAACAAATATTTATGCAGAGCCCCCTACTCCTCAACCCAGGCCTGGGCAGGGCCCCGGGTACAGGAGCAAAAACAGCCACAGCCCCTGGTGGCAGAGATCCACACTCATCCAACAACCCTGCAAGCAAATGCGTAACCTATATGAGGTGAGGAGGGCCTTGAAGAGAATGCACAAGGCAGTAGATAGGCCTTTAGCAAGTCTTGAGGTTAGAGTGGCTTCCAGGAGGAAGTGACAACTGTGCAGAGATTGGAAGGATGGGTAAGGATCAACTAGGGAAATACAGGGTGCAAGAAGAACATTCTAGGTGGAGCAAAGACGTCAAATGCTCTGGAATCACCAGTGGCTCCATGGTACCAAATCCCACAGACAATTCTCAGTCCTCATGTAACCCATTCACAACATCTAACAGAGGTGATCACTCCCCCTCCTCATTTCACTTTCCAGGACCACCCCTGTCTCTTAATTGTCTCCTACCTGATTGGCTGCTCCTTTTTGGTGTCCTTTGCCAACCTCTTCTCCCCAACCTCTAACTGTTGGGGTGCTTGGAGTGTAGCACTTCTCCATTTACACTCCTTCCCTTAGTGATTCATCCAGTTTCACAATTTAAATGCCATCTCCCATTAAAATGCCATTAAACTGCATACTCCCAAATGTTTATCACCAGCTCAGCCCTACTGCTGAACTCAGGACTCATGTATTCAACTCCTTGGCATCTCCCTGTGGAGGTCTAACAGCGATCTCATGCTCACCAAACATGTCACCTGAAGTCATGTCCCAGCCCCAGCCCCCAACTCCCCGAAGCCTTCTCTGTCTCATGAGATAGCAACTCCGTCCTTTCTGGACTTTCTTGCCCCAAACCTCAGACTCATCCTTGACGCCCCTCTCTCTCTCATACCTCACACTTGATCTGTAAGGAAATCTTATTGGCTCTGCCTTCAAAATAAATTCAGAATCAGACCCCTTCCCACCACGGTCACTGCTGCCACCCAAGTCCAAGCCAACGGCATCATTCCCCTAGATTATGGCAACAGCCTTTTAACCAGTCTCCTGGCTCCTGACATTCCTGGGGCTCTAGGACCATCTTCGAAGGCTGGATGATCCATGTAAAATCTAAACCAGATTGTCATTTCTCTGCTCAAAACCCTGCACTGGCTCACCATTTCTCTCAGAGCAGTACCAGTGACCGGATCCCTGGGTGGTCTTTCCTCCAGCCCCTCTAGGTGCCTCTCCCACCACAGTCCCATCTGCTCACTCCTCTGCAGCCCCACTGGCCTCCTGGCTGTTCCTCAAACATCAGACACACGCCTGCCCAGGCCCTCTGCACTGATGGTTCCTCTGCCTAGAACACCTGTTCTCAGATATGCCCATGGCTCATTCCCTCACCATCTCTTCAGGCCTATCTGATTTAAAATCTCAACCAAACACGCTCCTCTCCCCTCAATAATCTGGTTTTCTTGTCTAGCACACTAACTTTTTCCAGTTTTATTAAGGGATAACATTTGCCTGTTATAAGGGTCCAATCTGATGGGTTTTTGCAATTCACACTGTCAACTCATTCATGTTTACTGTCTCCCTTCCCCTCTAGAAAGTGAGGTCCTTGAGGGCAGGAATCTTTGTCCATTTTGTTCATGGCTCTGTCCTCAGACCTGAAACAGTACCTGGCCAGTAGTAGGTGCTCAATAAATATGTGTTGAATTGAAGTGGGTTTTCTCACCTGTAAAAGGGGGTAAAGCAGCCAGCATGGTGCCCAGCATACAGAAGACACTCCATAAACACAGGCTGCTCTTACCCAGCACAATCAGCTGATAGCCAGAGAAAAGCAGAAGTCCCAGGTCTACCCCTTCTTGGCTCTGTGACCCTGGGCAAGTCACCCACTCTGGGCCTTGGTCTCCTCACCTGTAATATGGGCTTATGTCTTCTGCTGTGTGGTCTTGAACCAATCACCACCACCACCACTGACCCACTCTGAGCCTCCGTGTCCACCAGCATTGGGCCGGATGATCTTTGAGGAGCCTCTCCTTTGCAACACTCCAAATGGGATCCACTTAACAAAAATTAATATAATACCAGTGAAAATAACATCAACACAAGCATCATTTCTGAGTGATGAGCCAATGCAACTGGGAGGTGCCCAATTACATTAACCATCTGAAGACTGTTGGGGCCTCACCCCTCAGCTCATCACGTGGGACTACTCCATATTTTCAAAAGAGGGAAAACATGGATCTCCCATGTTCCTGCATGGGGTTCATGAGGCAGGCTGGGAGGGGATGGACAGAGAGAGACAAGCACCCAACACACATTCTCTCATTTAACATGCCTGACAACCCAAGAAGAGAGGAGCCATTATCATCCCTATTTTACAGATGAGGAAACTGAGGCACAGGGAGATTCTGTAACTTTTCCCAAGATCAGACAGCTGGTAAGTGGAAAAGAATTGGGATCCTGGCTCAAGCAGAGCTTTGAACTCATAATGCGGCTGCCTAATCCAGCATTTTTAATGTTTTGTTTTCCCCTTAGTAGCAGAACCCTTCTTTCAAGTGGGATCTTGCCCAGACTCCATTACTTAAAACAGATCAGAGAGGAATGGCTATGATGGAGGCAGGGGATCTAGAACCCCCATCCAGCCTTCCCTTTTCCCATCACTCGGACCTCCCACATCTCCTGCAGAGTTCCAGGCCTCCCCAGCATCTGGTGGGAAACTTACTGATCTCATCCATCCCTGTTTTTCCAAAAAGAAAACAGATTCAACCATGGGGAGTGCCTTGCCCCACGGTAAGGCAGTGTCAGAGCTGGCACAGGGACCCAGGAATCTGAGTCTTCAGCTCCACACTCCCCGTTCTGCTTCAGCTGCCCCTGGTGACCTGAAGGCCTGTACCAGCTCTAACACCCCAGGAGGCCACGGTCAAAGACCCAGGGAACCTGGGCCAGGTGAAACCTGGGTGGGCCCTGGACACCCTCACCCTCCACTGCCTGCACCCTTGCTTGGGCCCCCATCTGAGCCCCTCTCCAGGCCCTCTGCATGGAGACCTGCTGCTCCAAAGGCCTTGCACTTACTTGCAGGACTTATCTGTTGGAGTCGACATACTAGTAATAGGCCTGAAGATCCCTTTTGAGGAGTTTTCTTGCCAAGCAGAATCTTTCTCTTTGAGATGTTCATGTGTGACCCTGCTCAAGTTATCTAGCCTCTCTGGGCCTCAGTATCACCATCTGTAAAATGAGGATAACAATTGCTCCTGCATCCAAGGGTGGTTGTGAGGGTTGGATGCTCTGGCACAGATAACATGCTCAGCCGAGTGCCTGGCCAAATGTCAGCCCTCCCAGTTATTAACAGGACAGGAGGAGTGGAGCTCTTTAGAACCATAATCTAGCTCACCCTGAACATCTTAGACCTGGAGAGATGGGCCTGAGTGACGGAAGGGACCTCCAGGCTGGAGTGGCTGGATCTGGGAGTCGAGGCTGACCCTGCCTTTTAAGGTCCAGCCAAACACCCCTCACTAGGAGAGGCAGGGCGGCCCCTTCCTTGGGAACCAGAGAGTGCAGCCAGGCCAGAGCCCACCCAGCCCCTGGGCAGGCCACGAGCACATGTCCTGATTCCCTCTGTCTACATAATGTGCCTAACAAACCTGACTCCCTGAGCCACCTTAGAAAGGGTACACCTCCTCCGAGGCCAACTCTTCCTTTTCTACACGGGCAGTAAGCATGACCTCTGATTCACCAATACTGTGTCTGCGTCTACATTGGCAATGTACACAGTCGTTGATTTCAGACCTGTGTTTACCCCGGCACTGACCATGGGGACAGCAGATCTACACCTACACTGTAAAAGGACCATCTCTGTCCACGAATCTTTGACTACACTGGCCATGGATGCATACATTCACCATGCAACGATGTTCTCCCCAGCATGGGGCACACTCAGCCTGCACAGACCCGTCTGTTATTCCAGCAGCAGGCCCAGTGACTGAGCACAGCCCCGTGTCTACACTGGCACTGGGGCACTCACTTGTTGACAGCAGACCTGTGTATACACCTGTGGCCAGCGAATCACTTGCTTCTCCTTGGCAATGGGCACAGTCAGTGAACAAAGACCTGACTCCCCAACGGCCACGGACATGAACCACTGGAGGGGAGTGGGCGCAAGGTCACGAGGGTCCTCGCCAGAGAGGGAGCGGCTGTGCCCTCCCCTCCCAGCAGGCCAGCCAGCCGGAGATGCTCCTTGTGGAGTTCCTCGGCCCAAGTCCCGCCCAGGCAAAGCTGGAACTGGAGCGTGGAATTTGAAACCTGGATGTAGGCCCCTGGAATCTGGGCATTGGAACTGGAATCTGGGACACCCGGCAAGGAGATGAGACCATGTCTATTCCCAGAGTCTTGAGATCACTCGGGGTGAGGAGGGCGCCTGCTCGGTCCTGGCCCAGCCAGCCCGGGCTTAAAAAAGCACCAGGAAATGTCACTTTCTTTTTGAGGAGGTGCGACGTGGGGGGGATGGCCCAGGCAGTTTAGCTGCAGGCCTATTCAGAGGTCGGGGAACAATGACCCTACTTCCAAACCCTGAAGCTGGTTTTGTAACCAGGCTGGGCTGGACTCGAGTCCCTTCCCCAGCAGATAGAGCTCTGCCTAGCGCCAGCCCAGAGGTCCCGGCCCACCTGACACCCCAGGCCTGGTGCGGTAGGACTCCTGCTTCTGCCCAAGCCCGGCCAAGTGATGTGGCCTGAGTGGGCTTCGGGGTCCAGGCTCCAGCACCTTGAACTTGGGGCTGTGCCTGTACTGGCACTTCCCACTGTGTGGGGCCAGCTCGAGGTGGCAACCCCAGGCTCCAGCTACTGACCGTGTGTCCTGACAATACCTGCTCCCTCTCAGCCCCACTGTTTCACCCTCTGCCAAATGAGGTATGGCCTAGACACCCTTGAGCTTCTCATCTATCTCTGGGATCCCTGTGTTACCCAGAAGAACATCTAGATGCTGCAGAAGACACAACCCAGGTGCAAGACAAAGGAGGGTGGATTCCTCCTGAGAAAAGAAAGCTACAAGGACATGCAGCTGTCCATTGAGGCAGCTTTCATTCATTTGTTCATGCATTCATTCATCCATCTAATATATGCTGAGTGCCATCTATGCTCCAGGAACCACTTTTCACATCCACTCCCAGAAATAACTGCTTTAGGTAAAGCTCCCGGCACAGAGCCAGGCACATTGTAGAAACTCCACAGTGATGATAAAGACGCTTACCCGGTACTGACTCCTACCTGAGCCAGACCCATCCTAAGCACTCTTTCCCTGCCCCATTCTCATGTACTCGTACACCACCTCCACGAGGTCCACACTGTGGCTACCATCCCAGTTTTACAAATAAGGAAACTGAGGCTTGGAGAGGTTAAGTAACTTCCCCAAGGTCATACAATTGAGAAGGGGTAGATAGAATTTGAAACCCAGTTTTGTTTGGCTCCAGAACACATGCTCTTAACTGCTCTCCTAGGCCATCAACAAACATTAACTGAATGAGTGAGTCAGTGAAAGAATGCTTTGTGTTGGTGCAAGTGTGAGTCCAGGAGTGTCCACAGCCATCGATGTGCATGAGTGTGAGGAGCATGTGTGTGCAGATGTTTGCGTGTTTGCATGTGGGGCTTTTTTATGGAAAGGCTTTCCCTTGTTGTCTTGGTCTTGTGTGTGCCGGAGCTATACTTAGCTGCAGCCGTGACTGTAATGAGTGGTTAGCAGCGCGCCAGGCACTCTCATTGGGACCTGGTTTCCCAGGGAGATCGCCGGCCCAGTGTATATGTGCGTGTGTGTGTTGGGGGCAGGGTGCAGCTTAGTGCTGGGGAATGCTAGAGCAGGGTTTTGGGAGGGAGCCTGGAGCTTGTAGCTCTCTGCCATGTGCAAATGGAGATCCTTAGCTCCAGCTGGAAGGACCTGCTCCAGGCTAGCAGCACCCAAGCCTCCAGGCCCTGTCAAGCTTGACCACTGACCACCCAAGCCCATGGTCCTTTTGATGGCCTTTGCTAGACAATCAGAACTAATGCCTTGGAGCTCCTGCTTAGAGCATAAGAGTTGATGGCAACAAAAACAACAACAAAAACAAAAACGTAAAACAACAACAACAAAACAGTGGTAAGATGGTGGATCTCAGAGTATCTGAGCCAAGATCTTCTGGGGTCTCAGAAGGGCCCACTTCTCTAGCATCCTCTCCTAGCCAGCAAAGGAGCACTGCTTCCTTGAGCAAACTTTTTCGGAGCTATTGGGCATACTGGGGAAAAAGAGCCGTCTCCCTGTTGCAGAACAGACTGAACCCCTGGGCATGCTCAGCAGGACCTGGGGTTCAGAGGCCATCTTCACTCATTGTCTGCCCTCCAGTGGCTGCAGGAAAAGGTGAGACTGGGAATCACCAGGCACTGAGGTCGCCTCTGTCACGTGGCTCTGTCTGCAACTTCTTTCTAGACTGGTCCTGGTTCTTCCCCATCAATGCCTCTCACCTTTGAAGTATTTTCTAAGGGGGCCAGGCTGCCAGAACAGTCCTTGCCACCCTCCAGCCAAGCTTGCTTCCAGCTCTCTCACTCTAAAAAGCATCCCACACTTTGCATCTTTCTGCACATGTTTGCTGGGCCCCACCACCCTGCCTACTACCCTGAAGTCCTGACCTTCAAAGTCCCATCCTCTAGGACGTTGTCATGATTCAGTGAGAGGTGGGGCTTCTCCTACTTTGAAGCCAAGCAACTAAAAATTTATCCATCCACCCATCTGTTTGTCCACACGCTGAGTTTCCCAACCAGCTGAGAATCCATCCCTCAGTGCACGCCCCTGCCCATCCATCCATTCTTTCATCTGTACACTCACCACCCATTTGCCCATCCAACTACCAGATTCTTGACCATAGAACCATAGACTAATAGAGCAGAAAGGAACACTGGAGCTGCTCTAGATTACCTGCTTGATTTTCAGAAGAAGACTTGGGCCCTAATTGTTCTTCCACTACTTATTAACTGGTTGATATTGGAAAAATAAATTCAACTCTCTGGGCCATCTTCTTCTTCATCTGTAAAATGGGGATAATCTCTAACCCGTCTGCCTCACTGGGCTGTCATAAGGCACACTGCTTTAGCAATTATTCACTAATTCTCTGTTATGCAACAGGCACTATCATTACTTGAGCTGGTCCTTGTCCTCTAAGAAGTTACCACTGAATCAGGAGACATGTGACCTCAGTAGGTCAGCTGTATCAAGAGCCTGGGAAGTCAGACAGGAAAAGTTTTCTGGGAGCACAAAGGACAGTGCAAGTTCTACCAGGAGGCTCCACAAAGGAGGGGCCATCCGTAAAGGAGATGGCCTTGAAGGTAGATCCGGTTCAGATACGCAGAGGTGGAAGAAAATGTTTTCTTGCTGGAGAGGACAGAATAAGCAAAGGCAGCGCAGCAGAGGAGCTAGAGCTTGTGGGGGGCGGCTGATGTGCCTGGAGGCCAAGGGTGGGCAGTCTGGAAAGGCAGGATGGGGTGGGATTCCCAACATAACAGGACTTGGAAAGGACCCTGGACATGGAAAGACTCAGCAAGCCAGGACAAATCCCAGTGATTCCTAACTCCAAGGCTTCTACTCAAATCCCCAGACAGTCAGACATGAAAAAATATCTGCTTGGTGACAGCCAGGCCTCAGGAGACACGATTCCTGCTGCCCAGCAGGAAAGCCAGCGCCTGGCATTTCTGACCTTTGTGCCACTAAATAGATCACTGGTGATGGTAGTTCATGACCCTGAGGCCCATGGGGCCACCAGACAAGGTTTCCACGGCCTCCCTCCTGTCTCTGTAGCTCAGCCAAGGCCTCGCTCTACCAGCTTCCCTGGGGAATCTGAACCCCGGGCCTGGGTGACAAGGGTGCAACAGCAAGCCAGACCGAATCCCTGGTCAGTGTTTCTGTGTGCCAGGCACCATGCTAGGGGCTTTACCCATCTTTGCTCTTCTGAGACTCACCACTACCTGTGAGGCTCAAACTGTCATCCCCATTTCACACAGGAGGAGACTGAGGCTCAGCAAGAATCACCTGCCTGAGTCAACAAGGAGACAGAGGCAGACCACCCCCAGGCTAGCTGGGTCCCAAGGCCTGTGCTCTCTGTTCTATCCCTTCCCCCTCCCCACACTCCCCTGCCTTTGAGAGTCCAGTTTCCTCCCACACATAACCCTACATTGAACCATATTTTCTCCCTCACAGATTATCTGCCTCTGGTCTGAGCAGGTTCTCCCAACATCCCTGAGAGGCAGGTGATGCCATCAGGCACATTTTACAGATAAGGAAACTGAGGTCCAGAAAGGCAAGGGCATTGCCCAGGTGTGTCGGCCACTCAGGGCCCAGTCAGGAGCACCCACAGCAACGTTGGGGGAAGCACACTGCTCTAGGCTGGCTCTTGGCAAACGACAGCCACCTGGACCACCAAGAACCTGGTCTCCTCTACCCTCAGCCAGGGCTCTGGCTGGTCCCAGGAGGCCTAGCAGGTGACTGTATTCCTCTCAGCTGCTCAGAGGGCCCCTGAGTTCCAGCATGAAAAATTCATATCTAAGTGGCAAGAAGTTGGCCTTGCTGGGCAGCTGCAGTCCGAACGGTGACACGGCCCAAGGGGGGTTGAGCTTCCCGGCTCTGCCACTTGCGTGGTCAGAGACAGTCCCCAGGGGCCCACCCTGGTGATCCCCATCAGAGCCTCCCCAGTTACAGCAACACCCTTTGAAGACCTTGTGCTCATATTCTCAGAACCATCCAAGTTCTGAGTGTCTGTAGAGCATCCTAGAAAGATGCCTCATCTGCCAAATGGTGATAATAGTGCGCAATTCTGGACACCTCCATGTGCGCATATCTTATCTCATTTGATTCTTACAACTGTCCTTTGAAGTAGGGACTCTGCTTATCACTACTTTGCAATGACTGAGACTTACAGAGGACAAGCATGCTGCCCATGGTCACAAAGCTGATTGTCAGCAAAGCCAGGTTTGGACCCAGTCTGGCTCTAGTCTGCCTATAACCACTGCACTAACCATTTGCTGTCAGGCAGGTAGTGAGACCCAGCTGATTGCCACGAGAGCTATATGAATAGACAGGGTGGCAGGACCATTGCCAGGCAGGGCCTCTTACCCTCTGGCTCCATCACCAACTTCTCTCCAGTCCCAGGCTCACCTCAGAGAACAGCCCACCCACACATTCACCCCCCAGCCTGGTGGCAGCCCTGTGTGGCCCCACTGTCTCCCCCTGGGCACAGCTGGCTTTTTTCAGGGAGATAACATAGTTCCCACATTATGGTCAGGAGGAGCCCCCTCCTTTGAGGCCCAGCTCCCTAGAGGTTCCAAATGTGTGACCCCTCTGGCTGTGGGAGAGGAGGGGAGAGTAGTGCAAAGGTGAGCGCAGCCAAGCACTGGGCTGGCACACTCAGGGAACCCAAGGGGCAGCCACAGGGACAGCCCCCACTGTGTCAGGAACCCAGTGGGGCTTTGGGTGCTCTGCTCTTTCTGACCTACCACTCTCCCCTGGGGCCCACTCTTTTCCTGCCTTGCACCCCTGGCACTGGCCCCTTGGCCATGCCTTGACCCCCAGGCACACTCCTGCTCAGGGCATTTGCACTTCTCAGTCCCTCTGTTAACCTCCTTCAAGTCCCTCACCTGCTCAGTGACACTTTCCCACCACCTCCTGCACTCCCTAGACCCCTTCCCTGCCTCATGCATCTCCAGAGCACTCACTACCATCTCACATGCCATGTGTTTTATGCATGTATTTCTTTCTTTTCATTCTTCCTGTACTAGAATGTAAGCTTCTTGAAGGCAGGGATTTTTCCACTGCTTCATTCTTCGCTCTATCCCAGCCTCTAGAGCAAAGCCTGCCACATAGTTGGTGCTCAAGAAATACCTGTTGAATGTATGGATGGATGGATGGAGGGATGAGAGCTAACAGCAGCTCCTGGCAGGGAACTATTCACAGGTTGTCCTTATGTGCAGAGGAGGGGACTGGCGAGAAAAGTCCCTTCCTGCTCTGTGGAGAAGGAAGGAACAGGGTGGGGGGGGAGGGCATCAGGGTGGTGGGCAGTGGCCTCGTGGGCAGGAACCAGAGCCAGGATGAATCAGAAGCAGAGCTGCAAGGCCAGCAGGGATGGGGTCTGAGTCGGGCCAGGGTAGAAGGGGCATCCAAGGCCCTGCACAGGCTTGAGAAATCTCCATTTGGCTGCCATGGCCCAGGTCAAGTCTGCATCTTATCCTGAGGGCCCCTGAGCTCAGCTGTCCAGGCTGCCCTAGCTAATATTAGTCTGTTTCCACCCAGCATGGCATCAGCCTGGCAGGAAAACCCAGTTCCAAAGTAGGCACCACCCATTGGCATCAACAGGAGCCCCCGGCCCCCAGCCCACAGGCTCCAGCTGCCCCTTAGGTCCGCCTGGCACCCTGCTGCCACTCCTCCCTGTGCCTGAGCATCCCTTTAAAGGAGAGCCATTTCAGCAACCCAAGCTGTGATGCATGACTCCCACCCTCCAGTGCCACCACATTGGCACACTTGTTAGCATCTTACGTCCCCATGCTTGGCTCTGGAGCAGAGGCTGATGTCAATGGCCCTTCCTCCCTCTCACCCGCAGGCTCAAGATCCATCATCTGTCTCCCTCATTCCCCACTACACCTGGGGAGGGAGGCACTGCCCATTACAGCAGATGGAGAGACTGAGGCTCAGAGGGCCAGGACTGCTCATGACATAGGGTGGGTTCAAGGCAGAACCAAGACAGAATCCAGGTCCACCTCCCAGGGTCACTGCTGATAGCAGATCCATGGGAGACAGACTCTGGAAGAAGGGGTCCCACAGGCCAAGGTAGGGGAGGTGACCCCTAGAAGAGGTATTTTGAAGGAGAATCAGGAGCTAAAAGGAAGAAGCAGATGGTGGCACAGGTGAGGGTTTATATCTTCTTTACCTCCAAGAGGTGGTAAAGAGAAGATAATGGAACCCACAATAATTAAGCATTTGTTATGTTCCCAGTTCTGGGCTAAGTGCTTAACACATTTAGTCCTCTCAAATTCCCTGTAAATCAGGGTACTATTATTATCCCTCTCTTAATGCACCGACAGGTTAGGTAACTTCTCCGAGATCACACAAGAAAATAGTAGGGCTGGGATTCAAGTAGGGGCTGTCTGGCTCCAGGGGTGGTCTAATAGGAGAGAACTGAGCTCCAAAATGTTGCCAAGGTCATGGAGCCAGGAGGTGTGGAGCTGGTGGTAAAGTCCACACTTTCTACTAAACACATGGCCAAGGCTCAAAGCAGGGGGATTCGGGACAAAAAGCTTCTTAGGCCTTTGTGAGGAAGAGTCTGTTTTGAAAGCCATCAGCTAATGCCTCGAACTTCCTGCAAACACAGCTGATAGAGGAAAGGGACACTGAGACAGGAGAGGGAATGGATGGGCAGGGAAGGAGATGGGGAGGGAGAGGTAGAAAAAGAACACGGCTGGCCTTCAGGAGGAAACGAGCCCCAGGAGAAGTCTGGCTTGGGACGAGGCTGGACCCAGTGGGACTCAGGAACTCGGTGGCCCAACTTTGCCATCCTAATGTCAGCTTGTGCATCCTGGTTTGGGGGAATAGTTGCTTAGCCTTTGAGCTCTGGCTGGGCGACGGCTGGGCTGACTCAGCGTGAAGGAGGAGTTTGGAGAGACGGAGGGGTCAGGATGTGCAGAGCCCTCATCTGGCCCTGGTGACACTGGCAGGTGGAGCCCTGCCCTGACTGCAATGTGGCCCACGGCTGGGACAAAAGAAAGGATGGAGTTGAGAGTATGGGGCACACCTCGCACTGCCCCAGCCTCTGCCTGTTTATCCCTGCTCCAGGCTTGGGGGATGGAGGATCATGTTCCCAGGTGAGGCAAGGAAGGAGGGAGGCCAGCCGGTAGCAGGTGCAAAGACATGGTGCCAATGTCTGTCCTAGGACTGGAACCCAGGACCCCTCATTCATTCTTTCAACACTGTGTGCCCGACCCTGTTCTGGGTACAAGGAAGAGAGCAATGGATTAAAGAGGCCGAAGTCCCTGCCCTCAAAGAACTTACATTCTAGGGGGTGGGGTGAGGGAGACAAACAATAAACAAGGTAAATAAGTAAAATATGTAGTAGGTTAAATGGTGGTCAATGCAAGAGAAACAGTTAAGCAAGAAAGGGGAAGGGAATGGGGAGGGTGCAATCTGAGATGACATCTGAGAACAGCCGAGAAGGGGTGAGAGAGTGACTACCAAAACATAAACAGTGTGCAAAGAGGCCAGAAAGAGTGAGTGGTACAGAGGCAGGAGAGGATAAGGGGGACAGTTGGGGGAGCTCGTGGGGAACCATATACGTCTCTTGAGGATTTTAGATTCTCTGAGTGAGACCAGAAGCTAACTGAGCAGAGAGGTGACTTGATCTGACTAGCATTTTCACAGGATTGCTCCAAACTGCCAGATGGAAAAGAGATGGGAGAAAAGGGAGGAAGCAGGGAGGACAGCTGGGAGGCCCTTGCAGCAATCCCGGGCAGAGAAGACAGCAGCTTCACCCAAGGAAGTAGCAGCCTGGTCGGATGCCGGCATGCTTTTGAAGTGGAGCCAGCAGGATTTGCTGATGCGAGACAGCTCAAGAGAAGTCCAGGATGATTCCAAGGTGAGCAACTGGAAGGATGCAGTGGCCACTTACTGAGATGGGACCATGCCCCCAGACCCAAGCACCCTGCCCCAAGCAAAGATCAGAATTACTCATGAAGCTCTGGCAACCTGCACACACCCATCCAGCCCCCTTTGGGTCCCAACACTTCCCCTCCACCAGGAACTCTTGCCAACATCAGCACTTTGCAGACGTTAATGAGCATGTGAATCATCCAGAGAGTGGAGAGCATGTTAAAATGCGGATTCTGAATCAGGACGTCTGGGGTGAGGCCTGAAATTCCTCATCTCTATAAGTGCGCAGGTGAAGCTGCTGCTGCTGGTCAGAGAACCACACTGGGTGTATAAGAGCCCAGGTATCCCAGGCCCCACTGCGGGACCCTCCCTGGCTGAGCATTAGCATGACCTGGGGGTGGAGTAAACATCCCGACTCCTCCCAGATCTAGGAATTGAATTCCAAGTAACTCTGAGGGTCAGCCAGAGGTGGGAGTTCCTCAACAACCACCATGGCAGTCCCCAGGCAGCCACTGCAACCCCCTACCACAGCCCTGGCCCCATCCAACACTGCACCCCTCTCCACAGCACCCCTGCACCCCTGCAGTTAGCCCCACTGCTTCTACTCCAGCTCCTAGAGCCTGGCACAGCACGGCGCCCCACCCCACCCCTGCCCCCGAGTGCACCTTTCTGCAACCATCTGAGGGCAGACAGTGGGGAGAAGGGCCATCCCTGGGCCTGAGCGAGCACACCTAGGGAGGTGGAGCCCACAGACCTGTGCTCAGAGGGCTGGGTAGTCGGACATGCCCACTGAGGGCTCCCCCAGGTGCCCAGCGCCAGTGCTGGCCCCAGACAGGTGTGTGGTGACTTTGCCTTGAACAAATGAGTTAGAACAGGTTGAAGAAGGCTGAATGACCTTCGTCAGACACGCTTCTCCAGTGCTTCATACCCCCTTGCCAGGAGCGCTCACAAGTGTCCTGGAAGGGAACAGGTAGAGGATATGGATGCAGAGATGGGGAAGTTCTCACGGGGCTCCCACGGCTACTCAGGGAAGCAGAAGCCTGGAATGTCAGCGCTGGAAAGGGACTTAGCAGGCATGAGAATGACTATATTTGTCTATTTTTTCCAGGTAGAGAAACTACAGCCTGAAAGGGCAATGGGACTTGCCCCAGGTAGCCTGGATGGTTTAGTGACCTGGCTATAGCTCTTGCTCTGGCCCAGTTCCCTGATGCCCACAACCAGCTTTGCCTGTGGCCTCATCTATCTGCACACCTGGGCCAGTCCCTAATCACGAGGGCCTCTGTCCCCAGCCCCTGGTCTCCAGAGCTCAAACTCAGGGGTCTGGTGGCTCCGTGCCCAACCAGACCCCTGGCTCACAAAGGAGGAGGTTAGCGAGGTCTGGGGCAGCCAGGCTAGGCTTTAGGGAGCTGGACCTTGAGGGGCAGATTTTCACATTCAGCAAAGAACGGAGAGGGCACTGCAGAGAAGAGAACCGAATGGGCAAAAACCTGGAGGCTGGAGTTAGGGATAAAGATGAGGAGCCTGGCAGAAGGGAGCAGCGGGAGACGTGGCCATGTTCCAGAGCAGAAGGCCTCGAGTGCCGAGCTGAGGGGGAGCCAGCATTCCGACCATGCAGCATCTCGGCCCTCCCCAAACCCTCTGCCATTTCCCTCCAGGCCATATGGAGCCCCAAGGTCTTTATGGATTTGGAGGGGGGACATCTTCCTTGGGACTGCCAGAGCACTCTCAGCCCAGCCAGGCCCCGGCCCTCACCTGCCACTGGTGGAGGGGCCAGAACTTGATGATCAGGATCGCTGGACCAGTTGTTGAGAAGGAGTGTGTGGTGGGGCAGGCAGGGAACCAGATGGAAATCCAAGCCACCATCCCTGGAACATCTACAGGAGGAGGTGCTGTGCAGTGGATATGGTGCTGGGGGAGTGCTGGTGTCAGATAGCCAGTCAAGGCTGGCTCTCCCTCTCACGAGCTAAGTGACCTTGGAGACATTACTTAACTTCCTGAGCCTCAGCAGCCTCGTCTGTAGCACTGGCGTGACTGTAGTAATGCAACCCCAGAGGAGTTTTATGAGACTTAAGTGGTAATATGTATATCAAGCCCTTGAGACAGTGTCTGAAACATAGTTAGAGCTTTAGCAAACAGTAGCCCTTGGCGTCATGATTCAAGGAAGGAAAAGCATTCTGGAAAACCCTGCCTGGGGGATGCTGAAAACAGGATTTGGACCTAGTCTGGGTTGTCTGGCCTCAGGAGGTTTCAACTAGCTGTGGGGCCCTGGGAGGGGAGAGAGGAAGAGAGGTGAGAGGGCAGATAACTGGGAGAGGAGGTGATCACTTACTCTTCCTCCCTCACGGGAGGAAATAAATGGGAGTAGGTAAGAGGAGAACAGCAGGGCCAAGTGGAGTTTGGTTTTCTTTTTAAACCAAGGGTCAAAAGAAACACAGATGGCCAAGCCCAGGACTGAGAGACCTGGCCTGTGAGTGAGAATCTCGCTGATTCTCAGAGATCTCAGACAGGTGTCTTCCCCTCTCTGCACCTGTTTCTTCTCCACTGGGTGATAGCAGTGGCGAGAGGTACCCTGGGAGCACGCATCCCTCACCAAAAGTCCTGCGCACTGTGAAAGGTGGTTGTTTCCTCTCAAGTGGTTCCCCTGAGTAAAGAGTCTTCTCAGTGGAGCTTTTCGAGCCCTCCTTGTTCTCTAAGTCTGCACCCAGAGATGGGGAACTTGGGCTAGGGTGGTGGCTAGGCTGGCCCAGGGGCTGATAGGAGGGAGGTGGCGGCTCAAGTCCCTGACCTTTTGATCCAGAGCAAATGCACTGGTCATGGGACCGCTCAGAATAGTCAGAGACACTATATTCAGCTCTCATGGGAGGCCCTGAGATCCCCAGCCCGGGAAGCAGGCCCAGTAGGAGCCCCCCAGGCCCCCTCCCCCACCTCTGAGACAATCTTTCAGTCCCCGCCAAAGCTCCTGGCAGATGTCATACCTCCTGCCCCGAGTCAGGGAGCACAGAGCCGTCTCTAGGATGCAAGACTTCAAACAAACCCTCTACAGTGATATGACATGAAGCATCCACTAAGCCAGGAGTTAGGAGACCTGGGTTCCTGAAACAGCCTCCCAGCTCTCATGCTCACATATGATCTTGGGTAAAGCCCTCTTCTCTAGACCTCAGCCTAGATATAATAACTCCTATTATTTTGAGCACACAAGAAGCTTCAAGGCTGGAGGAGGAGACAAACCTGAATCAAGCAAAGTCACTAAGAACATTTTATTAGAAATTATATAGTTTCTCTGAAGGGAATGTCACTGGTTCTGAACCCCAACCTGGCCTCTGGGGTCCAAGAAGGCATCCCTGAGAAAATGATGCCTGAGGTGGGATGAGAAGGGTGAACATGGATTCCCTGTTCCAGAGAGAACAGCATATGCAAAGGCCCTGGGACAGGGGGAACCTGGTGCACGTGAGAAAAGGAAGCCAGGATGGCTGGGGCTCAATGAGCAATGGGGAGAGCCAGGCCAGTGGAGACTGGAGAGGGAGGCAAGGCCTGGAAGGCCACTGATCTGACAGATGCATGAGTTGAAGAGACCCCTGTGGTTGCCTAATGGAGAATGAGCTGGAGGGGCCAGCCTGGAGGCAGGAGAGCAGTCAGGAGGCTACTGGAGATGTGGGTCTGAGGGAAACAATGGTGGCTTGGACCAGGATGGTGGACATGGAGATGGAAGGATGAGGATGGAGTCTAGAGATAGTTGTGAAATAAAATGATAATACAACCAATAAGAGTAAGAACAGCAGCCAACGTTTATTGAGCACTTACTGCATGCCAGGCCTTATGCTCAGGATTCTGTGTGTATCATCTTGGTTAATCTTTACATCAACCCTCTGAGGTCGGTTCTATCATTATCCCCATGCTAGAAGCGAAGAGGCTTGTCTCTGACTAAGAGATGCTTAGTTCCTGATTTTCATTATTGGGGGGGTGGGGGAAGCTAGAGTGCCATTGAAAGACATCAGGACACCCAGAAAAGGATCATGGGAAGGAGAAGAACACTGAATGGAGGACACACTGTGTAAAACACCGAACCCATTCTCCACCGCTCATGGGTCTCCTTCACACGTTCACATGATTCAAGATGAGGGTCATGTACTGGGGTGGCTCTGAGGGGATGGGTGAGCCGCCTAGGAAGCCCCTGACAGCAACTCTGCCCCTATTGCCTCCATAAGCCAAGCCAAAACTCCAAAATCCCTGGGTCAACTGGGACCCAAGAGGGAAAGAGAAGTTGGGCCAGTCTCCAGCCTCCAGGTGAATTTCCTACCCAGGGAGTTGAAGAAGATTTGGGTCTGTGTCAGTGTCTCTCAAAGTGGTTGGGGCAAGGCAGACACAGGGTTAGAAGAGAGGTGAATGGTAGGGTGGACAGAGGTGGACCTTCCCCAGCTCAGGGACCATTGGCACATTCTTGTCATGTGGAAGGACAAGTAACTTTGGGGGACAGATGTCATCACACACAGCAAGGGACATCCTCTGGCCTACAGCACGGACCCACCCTTGGCCATGACCTGATGCTGAATAAGGCTCTTGATACAAATCACAGACAAAAGCCAAGGGCCTCAGACGAGCTGGCCCCCAAAGAAGGGCTGCAACACAGCCTGCCCTGCTGCCACACTTCTGTGGCTTTGCGTGCTTGACTGCCCCCCCTGCCAGCTGCCTGGCCCATTCCTACTTGTTCCTCATCACTTGCCCCAACATTACCTCCTCTGGGACAGTTCTTCCATTCCACTTCCAGGCTGGATTCAGGCAGAAGTTTGTGCTCCACGGCCCCAGGAAGCTTCTTTACCACCCTTACCACATAGTATCATCCTCCTCTTTATCTTACATGTGCCTGTGGCACTAACCCCCACCCCTGACCCCCTCAGGCTGGGTGCCCAGGAAAGCACAGAAAAGAGGGGCCAGGGAACCAGCTGTTCCAGCTGGTATTGTCACCCCTGAAGGGCTCAGCTGGGACCTCCCACCCCTGACAAGTAGCCTTTACTTGCAGGGCCAACACCAAAGCTGGGGGTGGGGTGGCAGCTTCTCAGGGGATAGTGACCTCACCACTTGATCCACAAACCAACAACTGGCCTGGGCTAGAACAGTATTTCTATTGAAGACGGGAAATGGGGAGCAAAACCCCTCACTAAGGCAGCTCTACATCCCAGGAGATGAAGGCAGCAGTCAGGAAGCTGGTCTGAAGTTTCATCTTCCTCGAGGTACATTCACACGCAGCCATATACATGGTCTCTCTCACACACAAGCACACATAGCAACACTGACACACAAGCCCAGGGTCTCACACAACACACATGGTCACACACAGGCCTTCACACGCACAACCTCACGTACAGTATCTGTGTTACACACAGCCTCACACACACGCAGTCTGTCCCATGAAGACACCCCCCTATGTTCAGCCTCACACATGATGGTCCCACACACACAGCTTCCCCCTCCCAACATGCAGAGCTTCACAGACAAAGTCTCACACACACCACACACAGCAACTCACCTGGAGCCACTCACGTGCTCCCAGAATCTCTCTCACACGCACGCAGCATTTCTCTTACACACAGCCTCCCTCTCTGTCTTATATACGCACTCTCTCCCACACAGCCTCATGCTCACACGCAAAGTCCATCTCTCAAAACACACAGGATCTCTCTTACATGCACATGGAATCTCTCTGACACGGAGTCTCTCACACACTCACAGAATCTCTCACACGATCAGCCCACCACACACACAAACATACACATAGTTTCACTCACACATTTCTATTCTCACACACAGTCTTTCTCTCACACACACATGAAGAGTCTTTCACACCCACACATCTCTTTTTCACACACAGATTCTCTCTCACACACATATAGCTTTTCTTTCACACATATATACAATGTTATACACATACAGGACTCTGGCCCAGAATCTAGAATAAAAATTTAAATCCCAACCCACCAATTTGAGGAGGCCTGGGGCCCAGTGTGGGGGAGGGGTAAACAAAGGTGACAGCAGCAGCGGAGCAAATGGAGGGAGGGAGGGAAGAAGGGAGGGCGGGCAGGCGGCCGACGGTCTCTGCGCAGATGAGCTGCAGAGAGGCAGCGCAATGCAGCTAGGCCAGCGGGGCAGGCAGGCAGCAGGTAGCCTGGGTTCTAATTTGGGATCTTCCCTCAGTTCCTGTGTGCCCTTGGGCAGGTCTCTCCTCTGGACCTCAGTGTCCTCATCTGTCACCGAAGGGGGTTGGAAGGGACCACCATGGTTTCCGTGGGGCTAATGGGGAAAGAAGGTGGCACAGGCTGGTGGGGGGGACACATCTCAAAACCCACCTCCATCCCTCCCCCTCTCCCCCACTGCCCAGCTTTCCCCTGAGTCTTCTCTTCAGGGAACATTCACTAGAAAGAATCAAGACTTTTCTGTAAGGTTGTGAACACCAATGAGACTGCAAACCACATTAGCTGGTCCCTCTGTCCCCAGTGGGTGAAGGCCACCCTCTAGCCTAGGAATGTTGGGTGGGGGGAGATGGACAGGGGAGAGGGCTAGAACATGCCCTATGTGACCCCTGCCTGCCCTGAAACTTAGGGACAATGGTCAGTGCTCTAAAGCTGAGCGCAAGCAGGGAAGGGTGGGGGGGAGGGACTCAACCTCTTGCTAGAGAGCCAGCAGGCTGAGAGGACAATGAGGAAGTTTGGCCTACCCCTTGCTTCCTGAGCCAAGGAAGGGGAGGGGGAGAAGGAAGATGATGCCGTCCAAGGTCAAACGCAGGCTGAATGGGCAGCTGCTCTAGCCCAGGTCTTTATCCAGCATGCCCACCCCCCAACCCCCAATATGTGCTGGTTCAACCTCCCAGTCCCTCTCCTCCAACCCCCCCATACCTCAGCCACAGTCTGCAGTTACATAATCCTCTGGCTGAGGGGCCCTGTGTCAGGAGAGGGGAGGGGAAGTCTCTGAGAATCCCAGTCCACTCTAGGAAAGGGGGAGGATGGGGCCCCCAGGAGTCCTGGGTTCTAGTCCTGCTGGGTCTCTGCATCCCTGGATGACCTTGGAAGGGTCCTCAGTGGCAAAATGAGAGGCCTGGCTCTCTCCCTATTACCCCTCCCCCACCAAACAAATGCAAGAGTACCTTCTAGTATTCGAGGTATGAAACTCTGATCTGCCCCCCCACCCGGAGAACATTTGAGTGTTTTATCCAAGTGATAAATCGACCAGGCCTGTGCTTGAATAGAGCTTTTCTCTGCCTTATGGGACCATCAGTGTCTCTCATGTCCGCTTCCCCCACTGGTCCTCTGAAAACATTATTGCCCCTTCCCCATACCCATGGCTCTGGTTGCCTCCAGTGGGCAAGAAGGAAGAGATGTGGAGGAGAAAATGCCAGCAGGGCCAAGACACTAGTTTGCCTAGTAGGGGAGTTGGAGGAGGAAGGTAGCTCACAGATGGGGGAGGGCCTCTGCTTTAAATTCCCAACTGGGCTGAGCTCTGCCCCCCCTCCTCCCCCTCATGCCTTAGACCTTGCTCAGACCTGTGAGGACAGAGCTCAGCACAGGCCAGGGTGTCTCTCCTAGGGTAGGTGGCTGCTACCAGTGTCTCCCTTTTGGGCTCAGTTACTGGTGGCCCAGCAGTAAAGACCCTTAGAGCTCACCAGGGCCCCACCCCCGTTTTACAGATAAGGAAACTGATCCAGAGAGGTCATCTGAGGGGCCAACGTCAGCAGCAGAGTGTCCTCTCTCCCTTGTAACAAGCTGCTGTCACTAAAGAGAAGTATCCAGTGGAGACACGCCCACCTCTCACACATCTTCCCCTTGCAGGTTCCTCCTTAAAATTGCCTTCCTGCCCTGGACAGTTCCCAGAGTAAGCACACTCAGGAGCCCAGTGGCCCCCTCCAACACCCTCCCCCTGTGACAACGAAGAAGGACACGCTGGGTTCCCAGAGGGATCAACCCCAACCCCATAAGCCAGCCCTACACCAACTATCAAACTATTAATTAACCGCAAAGATTCCCCCTCCACCATCTGTCAGAATGACCTGAGGTTGCTTCCAGGGGAGGAGGCAGAATGTCTCAAGACGTGGGCCAGGTCCCATGCCCTCTTCTGTGGGCCCTGGTGGGCTGCAGACACCCCTTCCCTGGTAGGGATCCCATCTTCCCACCCTGCACCACAATCTAGAAGGCAGTTATTCCTCACACCTTCACAATGTACACCTGCAAAGACACAAATATGCACATAAAGCACTCATGCACACTCAAACATACACATTTGCTTGCTCATAACCCTACATGCTTCACCCACCCAAATATACACCACCACACTTATATAAATATGCACACAATCTCCTCATACAAATACACCATTCATACCACTCATACATATTAAATTTGGAAACAGACGCATGCATACAAAACCAGTCACCCTCACAAAGTCACCCCGTCTCTCTTACACACGTGCATATCCCCCCTCCCACCCTCCCCTACTCAGTACAGAATTCCCTGGGCGCCAATTCTCGAATGCACCCTTGCCCACGGGGAAGGAGAAGGCGCTGTCTCCCCCTCCCCGCTCTTCTGATGGAGCTGTCACTTACCCGCGCATAGCGGGAAGAGTAGGGGTCCTCAAAGAGCGCCCAGATACGCGGCTGCCAGCGACGCCAGAAGCCGCCCGTCCGTCCGTCCGGGGAGTCGCTGAGCGCCAGGCGCTTGGTCATTTCTAGCTCGTCCTCCCCGTCACCCGAGTCGCCAGGGCCGTCGGCGTCCGCGTCGTCGGCGCTATTGTCCAAGGGCGCGCCGCCAAAGCTGTCGAGCGCCTCTTCGGCGTCGCGGTGCTGGCGGTACGTCATCCAGCAGCAGGGCTCCACGTCGGTCTCGTCAATGCCCCAGAAGGCCAGCTCCTCCTCGTAGAGAGGCCCACACACGTCGGCTGGGCAGTGCAGCTTGCCGGTGCGGTAGTAGTTCAGGATGTGCGCGAAGACGCCCGGGTGGCGGTCGAAGAAGAACTCGTCTGCTCGCGGGTCATAGTCGAAGTGGCTGTGGGCGTCGGGCTCGGCCAGCCAGGCGAGCCGCGTGCCGGGCAGCGTGCGCAGCGTCGAGCGGTACGTCTGGTGGCGCGTGCCGCCCACGTTGATCACGATGCGCTCGCTCTCGTCCCCTTGGCCCATCGCGGCGCCCCCTTAGGCATGGCGCGGCCCAGCGACACCCATAGGAGCAGCCGCCAGGGGGAGTCGGCGCCGGGGAGGGGGGCGCGAGGCCTCCTCCCCCCTCCCCCCAGCCGTCGAGGGAGACAGAGGAGAGCAGCTGTGGCCACCCCAATGAGCGACCCAAGTCCCTTGGGGCGCTTTCTGTAGGGTGCCGGTCCAGGGGAGGGTGCGCGGGATCCTAAGGGTCTCCAGGCGCCAGGTGTGGGCAGGAGCTGGTCCGGTTGCGGAGGAGGCAGAGGAGGAAGTGAGGGGGGGAGGGAGGGGGACGAAGCTCAGCGGCGATCCCCGGGAGGAGGGGAAGGAGGGTGGGGAGGCCGGGCTCCGGTCCCCATCTCAGCTCGAAAATGGAGAAATCAACACAAAGCTTTTGGGGGCGGGTGGGCGGGGAGGAGGTCAACTGCTCCCGGCGCCAGGCAGATAGACCAGCCCCCGAATGGGGTGGGGAGAAGAGGGAGCCGAGATATCCGTGCTCCGCTGTGCGGTGACCGCCGCAGGGCGCTCTTGGCGCTAGCGCGGGGGAGATGGATGCCGGCTCCTTCCTCCCTGCGTGGCCCGGCGGCAGCTCGGGGCGCAGGGCGGGCTCCGGCCCCCTCCCTCTCTCCTTGCCTGGCCGCCTGCTCCCCCCGGCGGCGGGAGCGTTCGCCCGCCCTCCTCGCTCCTTCTCCCCGCCTCCCGGAGGAGATGACGGGCCCCTTCGGCAGGGGCTCCCAACGATGCTCGGTGCGGCCGCCTCTGCGAGCAGCACTGGGTGCGCTCTGGCTCTAGCTGGGGCTCCTCTGAGCTGCGCTCCGCCTCAAGGTCTGGCTCGGGCTTGCGGTGCTGAAGGGACAGCTCCCGGGTGGTTGCGGAGCGGTTAGGGTTCTCCCTGCTGGGTTCGATCCGCGGGGCCGGCGGGCAGTGGTCTCCAGGTGCCTCTGAGCCCCGCTTCGGACAGGCGGTTGGCGCTGCCGATCCGAGGCGAGGGGGCTACGGCTGTCGGGCCCGAGAGGTGAAGGTGGCGAGAGCGGGCGCGGCAAGGAGAGGCTGGGGAGGCGAGGCGCGGAGCGGCCGCTGCCGCTGCCGCCGCCGCCGCCGCTACGCTGCTGCCACCCGGGCTGCTCCTCGGCTCGCTAGCTCGCTCGCGCGGTCCGCGTCCAGCCAGCCGCTCTCCGGACACGGGTACACGGCCGCGCGCAGCCGCACTCGCCCCCGGAGGCAGGCGCCGCGCTGGGTCCTAAAAAGCCCTGATTCCGCGGCCCCCTCCCAGCCCAGCGCGGAGCCGGGCCTCCTTCAACCCCGGCGCTGGGGGCGCCCGCCCCGCACCGCTCCTGCCGCGCCCAGGGGACCCGCCGACGCTCCGCCTTCGGGGAGTGCTACTCGTTGGGCGGGGGCTCCGGGAGACGTCTGGGCCCGCGCCCCCGGGTCAGGCTGAGGTGAGAAGTGCGTCGGCATCCGCCCCTCTCCTTCCAAACCACGGACTGTCTGATCCCCCTGGGGAGAGAAGACGCCCCAACAGCCATCAGAGACACCTGGACTCTCCAATGAACTCTTTAATACCTGTACTTCCCACGGAACCTGGTGCCCCCATGACCTTTCCATTAATACCTTCTTGCAAGGACTCCCAAGTAACCCCCCCCCATATATTGATCTCTAAGCCCTCCGTGAACAATCCAATAATCATGGACCCCTATTAATCCCTTTGATCCCTTACTGACCCTGGGCCTTTCATAATTCCCTACTAACCTTAGCTTCCCATTAGGGCCCCTCCTAAACACCTCCCACATTGATCTCAGCTCACTGACCCTTCCACACTAACCCTGGATCCCTAGATGGGAATCTCTTAAGGGCATTCTGTCCTCCGAGGTGGTGCCTAGGAGCAACTGTTCCTAGTCTCCTTGAACATTGTCACCCCACCCACAACCTCTCCTACCCTCCCAGCCTCCCTCTAGGACTTTAGCTTCCCAAGGTCAGGAGCTGATTGTGTCTGGCAGCTGGCTGCCTGCTGTGATTCCTAGGCTTCATACGGATCCCACAGTTGATCCTAGGGGTGGGTGTTGCAGCGGAGAACCTAAAGCCTTCCTGGCCCATGCTTGCTGCCAGTGCCTCAGTTTACCCACTCGAGCAATCACTCCTTTACTCCTTGCCCTGGGCTCTGTCCCAGGCAAATCAGATTTAGCCCCTGGGAGCTCCCAGGCTGTTGGGAAAGTAGGGAAGTGGGCCTGAATAAGCCTGGGTAGGTCAGGCCCAGCTCCAGGGGCAGCCATGCTAGGAGAGCGGCTTATTGATCCCAGCCCAGCCCAATCGAAAGCAGGCTACCTGGGCAAAGGGCGATTTAATTAAGAAGACCCAAGGCTCTCATTTACCTGTCGGTGCTTGCTGACTGTGTGGACAGCTGTCCTTCTACACAGATTCACAGACATAGTTGTGGGCCTGGACATGCAGCTATGCTGCAGACATCTCTTTCCTTATTTGGCCGGAGGAATCTCAACCAGGCCCCAGGGAAATCTGTGCGGTGGGGAAAGGGCTTGGAGGGATGGAGAGAGTTGGGGAGGGGCAAGAGATGAGGGATGGGAAAAGGACAGGGGGAGAGATAGAAAGAGACCAAGCTAGGGACAGAAATCGGGACCGAGGTGGGGAAAGGCAAAGAGAGGACTTAAGTCTGGGGCCAAGATGGCACCCTTCCTCCTGGGACTGATCTCCTCTATTCCTCTGGATAGTAACCCACCCTATCTCAAATTAATTCTGTGATGAGAGTGTTTTTGAGTGTCCCTCTCACCCTGACCAGTCCCACCCCCTAACCTTGAGGATACCCACTTAATCGAGCCCAGGCCTGGCCTAAATTCAGACCCTTAGGACACAGGCTCCCAGAGAGCTCTTTCCAGACCCAAGGAGATGATACAATAAAGAAATGGAGACCTCAAAGGGAAAAGAAAAAGATGGACACAGAGAGATGGAGACACAAACACACCACAGAGACCCAGGGGGAGAAACCAAGATGGAGAGAGACAAGAAAGAGGCTTCTCTAAACCTTTTTCTCCTTCTAGCTGGATATCAGCCACTCTCCCCCAGGAAGCCTTCTGTGATTTCTCCAGACGCAGGGCCCAGGGTGGCACTTCTCTCTCTTGCAAGACTAACGGGATCAGAGTGCTGCTCCCCAACCTTCTTTATATCTCATCTTATTTCCATAAAAGGACTATCAGCAACTCGAGGACTTCTTGTTTGCTTCCCTCCACACTGCCCCACCCACAGTGGTTCCTGGCTAAGGATTAGATGACTTGAGAAAGGCCAGGAGAGGGGCTGGCCTCCAAGAATCCCAGGGTTAGAGATGTGGGAGCCAGGAGCCCTTAACTAAGTCACAGTCCATGGGAGGGACTTCTCCAGGGACTCCTGGGGAGTCAGTGCATAGGGGAGACCAGGCCCCTGCCCCAGGGTGAGTCAGGTTGGGGTGGCTGAAGTGTGACCCAGGTGGTGTGGGGATGCGGGGGTGGAGGAGGGAGAGATGGGGAAGGTTGAGTGATTAGGGAGGGGCTCCAGCTAGGCCTTGCCAGGGAGGGTACGCCAGAAAAAAAAGAGACAGACCAGGGTTGTGGAGGGAGGCAGAATGTGAAAGAGTATCTGTTGTGCCCTGAAATCCCCCAAAAGGCAAGCAGAGAAGGCTAGGCGAGAGGAGCCTCCCCTGAGGTGCCCGACACTGTCCCACTTTAGGGTTCTCACTTTGGTCTCTGATGCCACCCCCCAGCCCAGGCCCCAGAGAATGCCCCCCACTTCCCCATCCAAAGCAGGGATTTAAAAGTCCCTTCTCTCACTTCCCCTTCACACTGTGAGAAGGCTGGCATTTGCACAAAGCCCAGAAAAACCAAGAGGGCAATACAGCGGGGGTTGTGGGGGGGAGGTTGGCAGGCCTTGGGGAAAGGAGGGTGGGGAGGAGGGATTGCTGATAAAGCCCAAGCTTCTCATCCACAACCACTAACTGCAGACCCTCAGACCCTCAGCCCAGTCGAGGACCTTGCCCCTTTTCAACTTTTGAGCAGTCCCCCCTATTCATTGCCACTTTGCCCCTCCCTTGCAGAGGAAGGCTTGTGTTTCCAAACCAGAGGGCCTCTGAGGCAGTGGCTAGTGGGGCAGCAATGAACTGCTGCTGGGGCAGTGTTGTTTAGCAGCTAAGATGCACTCCAGAGCCAGATGGCTTGAGTTCAAATCACAGATCTGCCACTGACTAGCTTCACCCCGTGCAAATTACTCAACCTCTGTGCCTGAGTGGGAATTATAATAAGCCCTATATCCTTAACACCTCGGCTCTGGAATTCTTCTCCAGGCTGGGGGGGAAGGGATGCTGGTCCCCTGTGAGCTCTGCAGTAAGACTGGCTGGAGGACGAGCTGGGGCTGGGAGTGGATGAGAAAAAGGCAAAGGGAATCCTGAAGTCAAGTTTGACCTATGTTCTCACACCTAGCATTTCCTAGACCTTAGATACGGTCCTGTTAGACTCTGGAACTGGCCGGAGCCCAGCCCCCAGACCTTTGTCTGGGTTGACACATCCCTCATGCTGCTCTCCCGGGCCCCAAGCTTAGTGTTCCTGGCAGGTTGCAGTGCCATCTTGTGGCCACACCTGGAAACTAACCTCAGGAACACAGCATCGGCTTTTTGAGTAGCCCTCCTGTAACAGTAAGCAATGGGAGAGACAGAACCCCTTCCCTAGACCAGACCTCCCCCCCTCTGAGAGTAATCCTAGAGGTGGCATAGTAGGAAATTGGTAACTGTGGCCGCAGGATCTGTAGTTTGAGCACTGACCCTGCTACCTCTCTGGGAGTGGGCTGGGCTGGGGTGTGAAGCTGTTCCTTTCTACAATGACCGGGGCAAGGCCTCCCATATCCCTTAGGCCAGAGGAGGCTTGGAAAGGGACCAAGGTCAGGATACTCTGGAGAGGTGTCTAGCTCAGGGTTTCTCAACCTTTGTGCTATTGACACATGGGGCCAGATAATTCTTTGCTGGAGGTGGTGGGCTCGTCTATGCATTGTAGACTGCTTAATAACTGGTCTTTATCTGCTAGATGCCAGTAGAACCCCTTCTGCCTGCCGTTGTGGAAATCAAAAATGTCTACAAACATTGCCAAATGTCCCCTGGGTGGGGTGTGTGTGTGTGTAAAATTTCCTCCAGTTGAGAACCATTGATCTAGACAGATTTGATTACAAATCCCATTTTTTCTGCTAACTGGATATGTGAACTACACACTTTCTCTGGGCCTCCATTTCCTTATCAGTATAAAGGGAATATTTTGTGAGGATTAAATGAGATAATGACTCCCAAGAATCATTATCTCCCAAGAATCACTTCCCCTCCTTCACTTCTCCCCCTCCCCTTGGCCTGCCCCCCCCAACCCTCTGTGCCCACCTCTCCCTCATGGGCTCCAGCCCTCCCTCAGCTTGGCACAGGGGACAGAGCGAACAGCCCTCCCTGGCATTGGCTTTTGGGAAGGTGGGGCCTCAGCACTTCTCCCTGCTGGTTGTGGAGGTAAAATAGGGAGGCAGGAAATGATGATAACTATGATATAGGGTGCAGGAGGAGGGTTAGGGATGCATATGTGTTGGGAGGTTGGTTGGGCTCAGGGCCTTCTGCAAGTGTGCCCCAGCAGGGCTGGGCAGGGCCAACGAGTTCTCCCAGAAGCAGCTGCAGATGTCTGGCTATCCCAGGGACGTTCTTCCCTCAACGTCTCCTCTGATAGAGAGAGCATTTTGGGTTCTCTTGCATGTGCTCCTGGTGGGCACCTGTGTGTGTGTCAGCCCACAGGTGAGCACAGGCGGTGGTGCGTAGGGGAGGGTCCTGGTTTTGTGGGGCCTGAAACTTAGACATTTGGGGGGAACACGCTTTGAGGAAAAAAGAGGGCAAAATAATAGAAAGTTGGGTACAAAAGTATTCATTTAGACTTAGAAATGAAATAGGAGTAAATATGTATTTTTAAAAGCTGACAAATACCACAAACATCACAAAAATCGAGAAAAATATGGCTTAATATTTTTATTAACTGCCTGACACACCTATATAATACTTTTAAATAAAGTATATTTCTTTGGAATCATTCCAAATGCTAACAAAAACAACCCAAATGTCCATCAATTGATGAATGGATAAATAAAATGTGATATATCCATACCATTGAACATTATTCAGTCATAAAAAGGAATGAAGTACTGATAAATACTACAACATGGATGAGCCTTGAAAACATTATGCTAAGGGAAAAAAAAAAACCGACATGAAAGATCACATATTGTATGATTCCATTTATATGAAATGTCCAGAATAGTCAAAGGTACGAGGGCTCTCTCTGAGATGATGAAAATGTTCTGTAATTAGATAGTGGGGATAGTTGCATAACCTTGTGAATATAGTACAAATCACTGAACTGTATAGTTTAAAAGGGTTAATTTTGTGGTATGGGAGTTAAATCTCAATTGTGAAAAGTGGAAAAAGGAAAACAAAAATTGACCCAGTTAACCAGGAGGTTATAAATAATTTCACCTTGCCTGAACTGAGAAATAGCTTCTCAGTTGGCTATGGTCCCTGTTTCTTTATCCGTAAAAAATCTACGTCATCATCTTTCTCTTTCTCTGAAATGTTTTAAGTGAATTACTAAAGAATTTCAGAACTGGGACATACCTTTTAAATTCTCTAATTCATTACACAGAAAGAAAGCCAAACTCCAGATGGGCGCTGCCAGCCTGAATCCCAGGAAATGATGCAGCCATTGGCATTATCTGGGATTTCCCTCCCCCTGCTACTGGGAAAGTTTTATATGAATTAAAGCCCGCTGTTAAAATGTTGTCTGGAAAAAAAAAGTAATTCCTATGCAAAAATGATTGTACAGTATAAAAAAAAATACTACCCAGCCTCACATTCCTTTCTTTTCTCTTTAATAGGAGTGAGTTGCATGCAAGAGAATTCAATATTTATAGACAAGGAAGAAATGAACTAGAACCAACTGTTCATCATCATAACCATCGTCGTCGTCTTTATCTCCTCATTTCCACATCCTCTCTGCCTTCCTCCTCTTGTTCCTTTTCCTTGCCCTTTTCAGTCTTTCCCACCCACATCAGGCTACATATTCTCTGTTTGCCTCTTCATGTGACAATGGTTTTATAATATCATTTTCTATAGACAGAAGAGAAAGATGGCTTCAGTCTTTCCTTCAGCATGGTTGATCAAAATTTGCTTCATCCTATTGATAATTCAGGGCAGTTTCTTTCAGGCTCACAACCCTATTGGAAATGTCATGCACATTTTTAGGATTGGTGTCAAATTTGCAAAAACTTCAATCAAGTTTCTTTCATGTGTGGGCTGTAAGAGTTCAAAGCATTTCGAGTTTTCTTATGTGATGATTAATCTTAAATATTTTTTGAATGACAATGCTCATTAAGCAGTTTGTCAATGGTATTATTGTTAATGTCTTTCTATAGTGGCATATTATGAGTTTTATGTTATCTTTATTGATGTCAGTATTGTGTGTCAGATTGGCAACACATTTGAATCTTTTTCCAATGTGCTCACATAATCCACTCTTCTTAATTGAGCTATTCAAAATTTATCTTTTTCTTTTAATAGACTACTTTTTTTGGTATGACATAAATATGTTTTTTGCTCCCAAATAGCATTTCGGTATCAGAATAATTTTAATTTATTCAACTATTCATCGTTATTGCTTGTGTTTTTTAATTGCTTATCTTTTATATGGCATTTATTTTTTAACTTGAATTTTTTTCTCAGTTTAATAAACAAATTTAGAAATGACAAAAGAAGATATCCTTCATGTGTCCAACTCAAGAAACTAATTTCTCAAATTTTTTACTGAAATGTCCCAAAACATCTTTCCAATTTGAAGTTCAAATGCAGTAAACTCCTTACTTCCTCACTCCTGACTCCTGCAGAGGCAACAGAGCAAGGCAGCTAATAGTGCAGGCTCTAGAGCTCCACTACCTGGGTTCAAATCCTGGCTCATGACCTTCAGGATCCAATTGGAGTTGTTGTTTGAGAATTTTCTTACTGGAGCTTAATGATGAGATCTAAGATAGCCCCCAAGTTGCTGGAGAAAACCAGTATGGACTAGGAGGGAGTGAAGCCAAGTAGAGGCAGGAAAAGGGATGGAGAGAAACAGGGGCTCCAGTTCCAGCTCCCAAGGTCCCTAAAACTGCTGTGGTGCCTTTATTTCTATTTCCATATGTGAGCTGTGCCATGTCCTTACAATGCACCTTTGGGGTTTAAACTAGTTTGAATTAGGTTTCTGTCCCTTGCAACCAGAAGTGTCCTGGACTAAATCTGTCCCCAGACTTGGTTCTCCTCCTAAGGTCCATGTCTCTATAATGGCATCACCACCCACTCAGAAGCAAACCAGAGCTCCAAAGACATCTCTGGCTCCTCCTTTTCTCCTTGCTTCCACCCTCTTAGGGCCTCCATGCACGAGGCTGCTGTGAACAGTTGTTGTTCAGGTTGTTCATTGAAGAAGGGCGATTGCATGAGGAGGTGAGGGCTCTCTGCTTGCCTAGCCATGAACCCTGTTGCAGGGCAGTGTAACTGGGGAAGAAGGGATTTCGTTTTTCTAATTATAAACTGGCTCCTTATAGACAACTGGGATCCACTTCATATATGTGATTGGTTCCTTCCCATCCAGGAAACTCTGCCCCAACTCTCTCCACATTATTAACTTCTCCTCTAGCTTCAAACCCCCTATCATCTCATTATACCCACTACTTTTCCTTATAATGATGCATGTATTCTTACAATCTCACAGGATTGTAAGCTTTGTGGGGCAGGGACTGTGTCCTTGATGCCCTCCACTGTACCCTCAATACCTACACATCATTTGGCACAATGGTCCCAGTCTTTAGCCTCTTTTCCATCTCCCAGTTTAAGCCATGCCATGTTTCCTTTAAGCAACCACTGGTCTTTATGTCTCAAGTCTTGCTCCCTCCCACCTATTCTACAAGTCCAGACTGGCCTTTTTAAAAAGACAGATTTATTTGTATCTCTCCTCTGTTTAGATTCCTCGAAGGCTCCCTGTTGCCTTCAGGATAAAGCCCAAACTTCTTCATACAGTTCACAAGGTCCCCTGCCTCTGCCTTTACCCCATCCCACCTCTGGCCCCTCAGTGTGAGCATTTTTGGTTCCGTGAAGTCACATCTGCTTTCTCTCACCTCTGGGTCTTTGCACTATTTCCTCAGTGGAGCACCTTTATTTGGCCCCTGTCTTCCTAACTCCTTCAACACTCTAATCAGGGGTTACCTGCTTGTCTCCACCCCTATCCCACGCTGGTTAGGGGTCATTCCATTCTTCCCCCATGGTGTTCCTCTGCCGCATACATCCCATTTCAGCACCTAATCTATTGTGATGTGAGCAGCTGCTTGTCGGTCTTATCCTCCCAAATGTCTAGCGCTTTCCAAAGGCAGCAACTGTGTCCAGTGGTCTCTGCTTTCATTCAGAATGGGATCTGGCATCTGTTGAATGAATGAATTTATTAATGAGTCCCAGAGTGTCCCACAGGAGTGTAAAGGACCCCATGGAGGTCTCTGGGGAAGCAGCCAGAAGAGGCCAGAAGAGAGCCAGAAGAGGCACTGAGGATCATCGGTAACAGCAGCTTTGAGTGGCTCCTTGGGACCCTGTGCTGCAGAGAGCAGAGGTGCCTGGATAGCTTCTCAGATATGTGATGAGGCTGTCTGGTGACTGTGTCTTGCCTGCATTCCCGAGGGCCCCTCACTTGGAGAGCAAAGGCCTTAGAAGTAGGCCTGCAGAGTTTTCAGGGGAAAGGAATATGTAGGGGTGGGATATAAGAAGCCCTGTGGTCCTGGTGGCATGTTGTGGGGAGAAGGTGTGTGTGTAGGGGTAGGGGTAGATAAGTGGAGAACTCTTGCCAAGCCATCCTTCCAGAGACCTTGGATCCAGGGGAGGGCAGAAGTGACTCTGTGTGTGTGGGTGTGTGTGTGTAAGAGAGAGAGGGAGAGGGAGAGGAAGAAGGACACATTTCCCCTGTGGGTGTGTGAGGGTCTGTGGGCACTGTGCATGTTGTGTCTACTTTTGTTTCTCAAGGCACAGCTCAAATAGCACCTCCTCCAGGAAGCCCTCCCCAGCACCCTAGGTAAATAAATGGCTCCCTCCTCTACTCTCTGATGAGAGCACTCATGCTGCCTGTGACAGATATTGGACAGATGCCTCTCCTAACAATCTTTGGGCTCCTGTCTTCTCATGAGCTCTCATACAGTGCCGGGATGCCCTAGGAGCTGGGTTGTTGGCTGAGTAGAGTCATCAGCGCCTATACGTCCTTCTGTGTCGTCCTAATATCCTGAAAGAAGCTTACAGCTTGCAGTGCTCCTCATAATGTGGTGACCATCCATCATACACGCTGTACAGATGAGGGCTGGGAGTGGTGCCTGGGGCCACAACCTTCCAGCGATCCTTCGGACGCACCCAGGTTCATGCTGTGTGTATGAGGAGGGGAGTGATTCTCAACCTTGCATGCAGTTCAGAATCATCTGGGGAGCTTTTGAAAAATACCAATATCCCACCCACCCTACCCCCAGATGCGTTAAATCAGAGTCTCTCCGGGCCAAGCATGGATATTTATTTTAACTATCCAGATAAAGCTGATATGCATCCTGACACGAGAACCATTAACCTGTGTGCAGTGATATATATATCAAGATCAGAGGAGCCTCCCCACACTTTGGAGACTTAACATGCCTCTCCTTTCTTCCACTGGCCGCTAGCCTCCTCCCTGCAATCCTTTGACGCCTACAGGGGTCGCTGCGGGACAGCTGGACCAACTTGGGGATTTTCCTCCGGGTCAAAATTCCGCCCCCATCCCCAGGGAATGCCAGAGCCACCGCCATATAAATTAGCGTCTTTATTCCGAACACCTGAGCGAGCGCCCGCGGGCGGCCCGCTTGCCGTATAAACATACAAAGTCCCTGTTGCACCACACACCATGCCTCAGAGATAAATACAGCCCTAGGGGCTCCTGCTCTGGCAAAGCAACTCTTATTTACAGGAATAGATTACAAAAGTATTACAAAAAGTGGTCCTGAAACTGGAGGGGTGGGTGAGGGCCGGATACGGTTACACCTGTTGCACTTGGGAGGGGAGCGCATCCCGAGGGTTGCAGAAAGGAAGACTTTGCAAGGGCTGCTGAAAGGAAAGGCCACGCCCCCATGAGCGCCCCAGGAGTTCGGGGGCGGGGCTTAGGTCTGCGAGGGCGTCCCTACCCATGGCGGAGGGGGTGAGGAAGAGGAAGGGCTTAGCCCGTTAATGATCAGCTCTGGCCCACCGAGGAAAACCGAATGGCCATCGCAGCGGGTCCACCGGAAGGCTGCTACGTGGGAAAAACGGACAATGTCCTTGCCCTGGGGGACGACTACGGAACACACCTCAGTTCTCCCGCCTTCCCCACCTCGGCAGGAGACGCTTTTAAAGCGCGGTTGGTGTTGCGGGGTGGTGACTGGCATTTAAGCTCAATCTTTTAGGCGCGAGGGACCCTAGGGGCAACATCCCTCGGGCAGGTGGGCAGCGGCGCTCTCCCACGCGGCCGCCCGCCCGTTCAGAGCACCTGGTAGATCGGGTTAGGGTTCGCGCACGCAGGGCCTTGCGGGGTGCTGCCCGGGGATGGGGTCAGGGCGCCGCGCTCACCCCCGCTTGGGTTGGCTGCTTCTTGCGGGCCCGGGGGCGACCCCGGCGGCGCGTCGGCCAGCAGAAGCGCGGGCGCGGCGGGGCTCTCGGTCGAGATGCGCTCCACGATGCTGGACAGGCAGTCAAGGCTCGACACGGCCGCACTCTTCCTGGGCTCTGCACGGGGAGACGTTAAGTTAGTGTGCCGGGGTGGAGCCGCGGACCACGGCTCCCACCCCAGAGTCCAGGGGTGGAACTGAAGGCTTGCGAGACTCCGGCGACGATTCGACGAGCGTGCGGGCCGGGAGGGGAGCGGGCTATACTTACTATTTCACTCCCCGCACCACCTCCTAGGATATAGGTGTGTGTGTGTGTGTGTGTGTGTGTGTACGCGCGTGCGTGTGTGTGTGTAGGAGGTACAGGGGTTCGGGGAGGAGTTCGTAGTTAGGACTCAAGACTCAATAGTAGAGGGTGGGGTGGGGCGTGGGAAGTAGGCGCGAGCCTGCAAAGCCGGGAATACACACCGCAGGGCGCCTCGCCGTAGTAGGCGCCGTCGTAGCAGTTCCGCCGCCGGGCGCCGCTCGGGGGGCCGCTGTAGTCCATCTGAAAAGGGCGAGGGCGACCGAGTCAGGCCGGCGGGATGCACATGGGGCCCGAGCGCCACTCCTAAGAGCCGCCCCCTCCCCAGTTTCCCGCCTCAGCCACAAGTAGGGCTGTAGGTGTGGGCAGGAGCCGAGATTTAGCAGCGTGCTGGGCCAACCCGAGGGCAGGCGATCATCTAGGGGCACACATCTGTTGTTTGGAGGTAGATACATGGAGAAAAAAAAAGATCTGCAGTAGTGTTCTAAAGCGCCCTCAACCCGGCAGATCGCATCTGTGCCCCGCGCGCCCAAAGCACCACGCCACCCCAGTGACAGCTGCCTAGGACACAGGAGTTCTGCTCCGAAAGGGCACCTGCACAAGTTCTCCAGAGCTCCAGCTTCCCGGCCCTCAGAAACGCGCCCCAGACATCCCAAGCGCCGCCCTTACTTCCCCTCTGGCTCCAAGTCCCGGCTTTACCATGCCGTCGGAGCAGTTGGAGCGCGGGCTGGACGCATCGGAGTCGCCACTGTAGTGCTCGCCGCCACGACCCGGGGGCAGGGGGCCCGGTGTGTAGAAGGCGGTGGCGGCGCCAGGGGGCGCGGCATCCTGGTCGCGCAGCAGCGCCTGCAGGCCCTCGATGTAGCGGATGGCGTTGCGCAGGATCTCTACTTTGGGCAGACGTTGGTTCGGATTGCTAGATGTGCAGCGCTTGAGCGTCTCGAAGGCCTCGTTGACTTTGCTCAGGCGGCGCCGCTCCCTCATGGTGGCGGCTTTGCGGCGGTCGGCGTTGGTGGTCTTGCGCTTGCAAGCCTTGCAGGCCCACAGAAGGCAGCGGCCCGCCTGGTGGTGCCCGCTGGGCGCGCGCACATGCTCATCCTCGCGCGCGCCTGGTGTTGGGTGCGCGGCCGCGGGGAAGTGCCCATGCTCCTCGGGCTTCAGGAGCGCGCCCACGTGAACGAGGCGCGGGTCCAGGTCCTCGAAGAAGCGCAGGTCTGGGGAGTCGAAACACGGATCATCATAGAAGTCATCAGCTGTGGCAAAGGGGCAGAGAGAGCCGTCGGGGCCCGTCAAGTCCATGTCTCGCAGCGGCGGAGACAGCAGCTCCATGTCCCGGCGGGGGGTGGCGCCGTCCTGGCCTTGTCCAACTCAAGCAGCAGGAGTCGCCGGGAACTTTATGCCGTTCCGATGCCCGGGACGCGCGATAGCAAAGCTGGCGTCTGAATGTCCCCCGACTGTCCCCCACCCCTCTCTGTTCTGTCTGACGTCCCGAGAGAAAAGCGACGGCAGCGCCCTGAGGCTCCCCCACCCCTTGCTTGGCGCCAGGCGCTCGGGGCTATTTATTCCGCTGTAGACTCGGCGCTTGGGATCCCTAACAGGCGGATAGGGGCGGGGGCGCCCAAGGCCAATGGCAACGGGGAGAGGCGGAGCTTGGGGTCCACGGCGTGGCCGCAGGGGCGAGCAAGCGTCCCGCCCTCCCCCCACCCCCTCCCTGCGAAGCTCCAATGCGTGCGCTTTGGCCGCTCCCTAGGCGGAGAGGGATGCAGGGACTGGCGGCCCAAAGCTGCTGCACTTGGCTGCCGGGCACACCCTTTCCAAACTTCCCTAGCACCCGCCTCCTCCCGTGCCTTCCGGAAACGCCGGCCGCGGGCGGTCAGCTCAGAGCTGACTTTGAGGCCCCTCTGTCCCCTGATTTGTGAGAGACCCAGAAACAGGACAGGGACAAAAATCTAATAGAGATTTGGAGACGCACAGACAATGGGCACAGGCGAGCTCAGAGCCGAGGTAGTGAGACCGTGAGAGAGACAGCCAAAGGGGCAAGTAACACTCGGAAAGCAGAAAGCTAGAGTCGGGTGAAAAGCACGCAGAAAGTTACCGAGGTTCAGAGGGTATAAGACGGCGAACCTGAGACAAACTAGACGTGGTGGCAAGTGTTATTCAGCTCATTCTTGTCCCGGGAGTCGCTCAAAGGATCGCGGGTCCCGCCCATCTTCCTTGGACTCTGTGGAACCCAGCTGCCTCTATGAAGGAATTTGGGGGTCGCTGCTACAGCTTTGCACCAGTCACTCCAAATCCGGGATCTGCTTCAGATCGGAGGGAAGGAGGCGGACTGGGGTCCATGTCAAACTACGCGTGGCCTCAGTCCGGTGTCCAGTGCTGTGGCCTGGGGTTTAGGCCGAGATGTCTCTTCAGCTGGGAAGGAAACACTATCTGTTTGGAACGTGCCTAGGTCTCGCACGCAGTGCAGCTCCAGGAAAGTGCATTTCCCAAAGGCCAGCCTGAGGACCCCGCCCCTGTTTAGCTTTGCGAGTGGAGTTTGCGGAGGAACTAAGTTCAAGTCCAGACTCCACAGTTTCCTAATTGTAATTTTTGTAAGTCATGTCTCAGTTCCTGAGCCTTAGTTCCCCACTTCCTAAATTTGGGGATAACAATAGCATTCCCTTGGAGTGATCGTGGTGGTATTGAGAATCTAACGAGTCCAGGGACTTGGAAGCACTCAGTCCGAAGTGCAGGGCTGTGCCAGCCAGGGGACTTGCTTCTTTCACCAGATGCTCTCTGCCAGCTTCCCATCTGTTGGCTTGCCCCATCAAGCCCTGTCTGGGACCCATTCATTCTTGGGGCTCAGTTCCTTGACTTTATCTTCTTTATCTTTTCCCAGGAGGCCCACTGGAATGGTTGAGGACAAAAGAAGGAGGTAACCACCCCATGGGGTCCCTAGCTTCCCCCACCAGCCCCAGCCATACCCCTTCTCCCAAGGGGCCTTCCAGCCTCTTTTTCAGTCTCCAAATCTACACGGTCCTCTCATCACTGGGGCTTTCCCAGCCTAGAAATCTCCACTGGACCAAACATTCTTGCCTGTGTCTCCCCTTCTGGAGCCTGGAAGTCTAAGCAAGAGTGATATTTGTTCTTGTTCCACTAACTTTTGAAGCTATCCTAGCTGGCCCTTCTGGGCTCTGGGAAGCCCTCCCTTCCTACCAAACCAAGAAGCCTCTCCTGGGTTCTGCCCTCTCTGCTTCTCTGCCACTTGTGGTAGGGCTGAAGGTCCTCCACCGTGAAGTGCCCACCTCTCTTCACCGCCCTCATTCATTCAGCCAACACGTATTTATGGAGTATCTACTCTGTGCCAGGCACTGGTCTAGGTTTTAGGGATACAGCATTGAACAAAACCAAGACCCTGGTCTTGCTGTACTTTCATTGTAGGGTGGCATGACAGACAATAAACAAATAAGCGAGGATGTATATGATGTCAGGGGGTTATAAGTTCTGTGAAGAAAAATAAAGCAAGGCAAGGAGAAAAAGGGTGATGATGATGACTGTTTATATGGAGTGGTGGGGAAAGACTTTCTGGGCTGGTTACATTTGAGCAGAGACCTGAATGAAGGGAGGACAGATGCAGAAATCTGGGGCCAGATGGAAGGAAGAGCATGTGCAAAGGTCCTAAGGCAGGACAATGCCCTGGCAAGTTTAAAGTACTGCAGATAAGCTGGTGTGTCTGGAGCAGGGGGAATAAGGGGGAGTGTGGTAGGAGATGGGTTCAGAAAAGGAGCAGGGGTATTGTATTCCAAGATGAGAATCCTCTGGAGAGTTTGAGCAGAAGAGAAGAATATCACCATCTGACTTACATTTTAACAGGAGCATGCTGGTTACTGGAGGACAAGGAGGGAGAAGAGAGAAGCAGGGAGACCAATTAGGCTGCTATTGCAACAACCCAAGTAGTTGGTGATGGTGGTTTAGACCTTGTGTGGCAGCAATGGAGATGGTGAAGAGTGGTGGAATTTCAGATAGATTGTGAAGATGGAGCCAACAAGATTTATTCATGACTGGAGTGCGCAGTGCAAGCAAGAGAGGAGTAAAGGATGACTTCTGGAAGAATGGAGTTGGGGGCAAGCAAGTTTGGAGGCAATAGACCAAGAGTCCAGGTTTGGATAAAAAATTTGAAATTCATATCAGACATTCAAGTGGAAACATTGAATAGGCAGGGGGATTTATGAGGCTACAGTTCTGGAGGGGAGATCTGGGTGTAAAGGAGATCCATCTGCTTTACTTCTAAGACATCTCTCATATCTCTCCATCCCCAGAGTTACCATCCTGGCCTAAACTGCCACCACTTCTGACATGGATGACCACAAAAAACTCCAGCTGCTCTCCTAACTTCCACTCTTGCTCCAGTATAATCCATTCACTACACAGCAGCCTGAGTAAACTGATAGAAGCATAGATGTTTCAAACTCTACAACAGCCTCTCATTGCATTTAGAATAAAATCCTACCTTCTTACTCTGGCCTGTAAGGTCCTGTGTGATCTGGCCTCAGCCCATTTCTCCAACTTCATGTGGAACCACTGTCCCCTCCTGTGCCAGTTTGTATGTATTATGTCTCCCAGAAAAAGACATATTCTTTAATGCAATCTTGTGGGGGCAGATTGATTAATCTTTTTGATTAGAGTGTGACCTCTTGATTGAATGTTTCCATGGAGATTTGGCCCCACCCATTCAGTCTGGGTCTTGATTAGTTTACTGGAGTCCTTTAAAAAGAGCTCCCGGCCCAGAAGCTTGCTGATGCTTTGAGATACTGGCCCAGAGTTTGCTCCAGGAAAGGTAAGAGAGGACAAAATGCCCCAAGAGCAGCTGAGAGCCTTTTGGAGAGATGCTTGGGAGCTGATGCTTAGAGATGCTTGGTGACATTTGGAGATGCTAGCCCAGATACATTTTGGAGAAAGCCATTTTGAAACCAGAACCCTGGAGCAAAGGATCAGCGGATACCAGCCACATGCCTTCCCAGCTAACAGAGATTTTCTGGACACCATCAGTCATTCATCAGTGAAAGTACCCTCTTGTTGATGCCTTAATTTGGACATTTTAATGGCCTTCTGACTGTAAATTTGTAACTTAATAAACCCCCTTTATAAAAGTCAATGCATTTCTGGTATTTTTGCATTATGGCAGCATTAGCAAACTGGAACACCTCTAATCACTCCATTCCAGTTAGCCTGGTCTCCTTTCCTTTCTTCCATCAAGCTGGCATGGCCCTGCTTCTGAGCCTCGTGCTTGCTGCTCTAACCTTATAGCACTCTCTCCCCTGGCTCTTTCCAAGACTGGCTGCTTTCCCCATATCAGGTCTCCATTTGAGCGTTGCCTCCTCAATACGTCTCTGACCATCCTCTCTAATGTAGCTGCCCCCCTTACTCTGCACCATATACTTCTTAGCTCATTTCCTTCTTTGCACAGCCACTCTTCAATTACCTTCCTCATTAGCTGGTTCATTATTGACATAGTCCCACAAAAGTAGGGACTTTCTGTCACCATGGCATTTCTAGAAACCATCATAGGAGCTGTCGCATGTAGCATTTGACAAAACTGAATGAATGGATTGACGCCTCAGGCCCTTTGAATCTCTATGCATATATTTGAGCTTCTAAAAATGCGTCATTAATGAGGATGGTTGTATTTCAGCAAAATTGGACAGTCACATACACCACTGGACATGGCAGCTTTGACACATTTGCTCTTCTCAGGCAAGGCTCAAGCCAACTGCCTGGTGTGCGCTCCCAGCCGATGGGCAGTTGCACAATGTTGTAATATGTTAGAGAGAGTTACGGTGCTTCTTACAATCTTGAGTCTTCTCATCTGACATATTCATGATAAGGAATGTGAATGGTTACATTAGTGATTTGGATTGAAACAAACATTTCTGTCTGCTCTTCCAAACCTCAGCAGAATGCCTGCCACACAGGAGGCACTAAAATATTTGTTGAATGAATAAGCGAATCCAGTTAATTGGAGAATACCCTGAGATTTCTAGGTGAGCTCTGCAAACTACTTGTCCATGCAAATCTAGATTTTTCTCAGACCTGAGCAAGCAAAACAAAATACAGAAATAAGTTGGATGCTGAGACTGAAGTGATTACTACCTGGCTTTTTATTTTGTGTTCATAAAAACTGCCTCAGGGATGTCATCAAAGTGCTTTACAATAAGTAAATGTTACATGTTTAAACTTACCAAATACATTTAATATTTTATCACTCTTGGCTTATAAAACGAAACTGCTTTGACAGTGTCAAACTTGATTTCTTCTGTAATTAGGAAGAGCTGTTTCAAGACACACATACATGACAGTGGTAAAATGCCATTTTTATATCAGGCTTCCAAGTGGGATTCTGTTTGCTACAAGACTTTTGCTGCTTGAAAAAGTTTGAAAAGCACTGCACACCATGACCTTTACAGAGCTTTTCAGGTCTGGGAGGCATGCTCACCTTTCTCACCCTCCTGGTTGTGCCACCACATCTTTGGAGAGAGACTTGTCAACACTGTCATCTCATCTTGCTGCCCAAAGAGCAGGGGAAAGGGTATCTGCCCTGGGGCCTGGTGTCCTTTACTCCTAGTGCCAGGTTACTAGTGGGGGAGGAAGTTGGGGAAGAAGGGGGCCAAGTTTGGAAACTGAATGAAGTTTATATTACAGAGGCCAGCAAAGGGCACCCCTTAGGGGCCAGCATGCTGAACTTGTTCTGAAAAAGGCCATTGGCAATGGACTGAGGGATTCATTGGAGTAGTGGGGAGGGGGTCCCCTAGCCTCTCTCCTCTTAACTCAAGGCTGAGCTAAACTCCCAGATTTGGGGGCTATGGGATCTGGGGCAAGGGCACACCCCACTCTGGGTCTTGGTTCTCCTGTCTTCTCAATAAGGGGCTCCTTTGGAAGTTGTGGCTCTCTGGGCTCCCCCTTCTCCCTCCGCCCTTTCCAGTCTTCTCTGCTCAGTTTCCCTGGTCAGCCTGCCCAGGGCTATAAATGGAGACCTGGTCTCTGGGTAGGAATGCAGGCTGGCTGGGCCGAGCAGCCCTGCACCCTCAGGGAGCGGCTGGCCCCAGGGTTCCCGGACGCCTTTATATATAGCCTCTGGAAACCCAACCCAGCCTGCACCTGCCCCAGTCTTCAAGCACCCCCGTCCCTGCCCAGCCCAGGGCTGCGGGCGCTGCACCGAGGCCACCACAGGCTGCGTCTCTGGCCAGAGTTGGGGGAGGGGTTGCTGCAGGGGTGGAGGGTGAAAGCATGAGCAGGCCAGGTGGGACAGGGCCAGCCCGGGGTCCCCTCGCTGTCCACCCTGAGTGCTCTCCTCTGTCCCCTGCCAGCCTCGCTCCTAGGGAAAGCCTGAAAGTGGCCCACCTCAAGGACATGGGTCCTGCCCTTGGTCAGGGGGGCTGTGGTGCTGCACGATTGTCAACATGGTCCAGGGCCAGGGTCCCAGAGAGTCTCCACAGATGGCCACACTTCCCACACGGGGGGTATCCCCAGCCTCCCACATATAAGCAGGATTTGGGAGTCCGGCAGATCAAGTAGGAGTTGGAGAAAAGGGGTCCACTTGAGCCATCCCACATGGAGGGGGAAGTGAACAGGAAGACAACAAATGGTAGATACACTTCCCACCCTCAGGGTGTGAGCTGTGGGATGGCGTGTGCACTGTGAGCGTGAATGCCTGCTGCCACCCATCCAGTCTACGATTCATTCATTCATTCAACAAGTATGTGTTCAGCACATATTCTATGCCATGTACTAAGAATTTAGTAGGGAGCAAAACACACAAAATTCCCTGCCCTTGTGATGCTGACATTCTAGCAAAGCAAGACAGCCAATAAACAATAAACATAGTAATACGTAAATATATAGTATGCTAGAAGGTGATGCATGCTGCAGAAAAATATTAAAAGAAGAGCAAGTTGAGCAGAATTGGGATGCTAGGTCAGGGTCCATCGCAGTATTAAACAGAGAGTTCAGGTTGAGAGGGTGACATTTGAGCAAAGAGTTAAAAGAGAGTTGGGAGTGAGCCACATGGCCCTCTGGGGAAGAGCATTCCTGGAAGAGAGAACAAATAATTATTGAGCACCTACTACGGGACTGTAGGGGATTCCACAGTGGGGGCAAGACAGCTGTGGCTGGCACTGGGTGGGCGGGTGGGGGTGATGATCGCTGTGACCATGTCGGTGGGCGTGCTTCACGCACGCAGAGGCAGGCGCACACTGCATTTCCCACACAGGGAGAAGGAGCAGAGGGGGTGAGATGACCTGAGCTTGGCCTTGTGGGAGGAGAAACCGCCCCTTTCTCCACCCCCACCCCCACCTCCGTCTGCACGGCTTTGCAACCTCCCTGGCCCCAGGGTCTCCTGGGCCCAGCGTCCCTCTAGTGGGAGGAAAGACCTGAGGGTTTCACTCATCCAGCCTTTCTCCATCGAGCTTATTATTTATTTCATTGAAGCCTTTTCTGTGCATCAGAGGTGAGCACAGGGCCCCATTCCTGGGGTCCAGAATACAAACTCACTGTACTTTACTAAACAACACATAAATAACGTGACAACAGCTTTAATGACTAGAGGTGTTAGGGAAGAAGAGTTCATGAAGGTGCTAATTATTCTTCCCTCCCGAGGGCTTTAGGCCCTCAGGGCAAGATCTACATGCAAAGAGAGTTCCCCACCTAAACTGAACAAGGCACTAATTAAAAAAAAGAAAAGAAAAAAAAGGGAGTTTAACTTGTAGTGTGAGGGATTTAAGTTAGGCATAAGAAATAATATTCTCAAAGTATGGTATTTCCCCAAAGAGCACATTGTCCTTGACCTAAGATGGGGTGGATGCGGGCAGGGGGATGGACAAGAAGGCCTGTGAGGTTGCCTTCTACTTTATGCACATATGGATTTGTCAAAAGCCAGAGGACTCCCCTCTCTGTCTTCTCTGCCTATGATGCTCCATGGAGATACTGCCAAGGGCCCAGGGTTTGGGCCCAGGACTGAGCTGATGGGCACATTTCCTTGGAAGGACCATTTCCATTCATCCCTAAACCTCCATGCCCTTTTATGGTGTGTCAGATGTGTGCATCACAGACCATGCACACCTGAGTGTACCTCACATTCTGCGAACACCTCACACATTGTGTACACCTCTCACCTGAGTACGATTCACACATTGTGTACACCTCACCCTCCATGCGTACCTCACACAGCGTGGTACACTCACACTTCGTGCACACCTCAAACTCTGAATACTTTACACACTGAGTGTTCTGGTTTGCTAAAGTTGCCATTATGCAAAATGCTAGAAATGGATTGGCTTTTATAGAGGGGATTTATTAGGTCATGAATTTACAGTTCTAAGACCATAAAAGTCTCCAAACCAAGGCATCAACAAGAGGATACCTTCACTGAAGAAAGGCCATTGGCATCCGGAGCAACTCTGTCAGCTGGGAAGGCATGGGGCTGGCATCTGCTAGTCCTTTCCTCCCAGGTTCTGGTTTCAAAACAGCTGTCTCCAAAATATCTCTGGGCTTCTGTCTCTCTTAGCTTCTGTCTCTCAGTTCCTGTGTATCCTTGCTTGTTCTCCCAGGGCATTTCTCTCTAAGCATCTGGGGGTCCTCTCTTAGCTTCTCCTGGGCAAACTCTGGGCTTCTTCTCTTAGCTTCTCTAAACATCTTTCTGTCTGTATCTCCAAGTGTCTGGGTCTGTGTCAGCCCCTGAGCTCTCTTAAGGACTCCAGTGAACTAATCCAGACCACCTTGAATGGACGGGGTCATACCTCCATGGAAACCATCAAAGGTCTTACCCACAGTTGAGTGTGTCACATTTCTATGGAAACAACCTAATCAAAAGATCCCACCCACAGTAAGTCCATATCCACTAAACTGGATTAAAAGAACATAGCCTTTCCTGGGGTATATAACAGTTTCAAAACAGCACACTGAGTATGCCTCACACTCTGTCTATATCTCACACACTGTTTACATTTCTCACATCATGTTCACATCACATACTGTATACACCTCACAATCCATGTATACCTCATACCCCATGTTTACCTCACACACAGAGAATACCTCAGAAACCATGCATACCTCATGCAATAAGAATACCTCACACATTGTCTACCCTTGTCATTAATGTACACATCATACACTGTGTAAACCTTACTGTGTATACCTCACATACATCTCATACACCTTTTATACCCCCACACAATGTACACCACATACAAGTATATTTCACATACAGAACATACTTTCCACACTAGGTAGGTACCCATCTCACATCATGTACCCATCATATACTAGGCACACCATATAGCATGTACCCCTCATTCTCCATGTATACCTCACACATATATATACATATATACTTCACACACCGAGTACACCTCACCTACAGAACACACTTCACACACCTCAATACACACCACACCTTGTGTTCCACACTATTCATGCTCTGTGTCAGGGACATCCACACCTGGTCCTGTCTGAACACTTGCCTCCATCAAGTCCCTAGACATCCCTCACCCTGCCCAGGAAGAAGTCTGGACAATGAGGGGGACATATTGGTTGTGGCATCCACCTCTCCTTTGCAGTTTCCAGCTGGAACTTCTTAAGCTGCATCTTCCTGCCTAGGCGGATGTCAGGCATCTTAAGGGCTGAGGGAGGAGCTGCTCTGGGGCTGAAGGGCAGAGTGAGTGATGGGGTCCCGGTGATGGGGACTGTGCCTGTGGTAGGATCCAGCAGGCTGCTGTGGGGATTTGAGGAGGGAGCCCAGCTCCCCACCCCGCTCCTGATGCCTCCTTTCTGCCTAATCGGCCCACCTGCCAGCCTGGGGGGCTCCGAGGGGCTGGGATTAAGGCACACACAGCCGTTGGGCTCCAGGGACAGATGCCAGCTGCCTCCCCAGCAGCTGCCCCAGCTTCACGCCTCTGAGCCGAGGTCAGTACCCAGGGCAGGTATGTCCTGGCAGAGGGCCTTGTGATGGGTACTCAGGCTGCCAGGGATGTCTGTCACCCGGCTCTACTCCACATCCTGTCCTGCCACCTCCATGAAGTCATCCCGGATTGCTGCTTCTCCCCTCTGGGAAGGTGATTTGCAGCCCATGTGCCCTAGCAGGCCCACCCTCTCTTCCACAAGCATTCCCCCAGCAGCCATGCTGTTCACAGGATCCATGCACCACAGCAGCCCCCTGCCCGCCGAGAGCTCCCTCTAGTGGGAAGAAAGAGACCCAGGAATGAATCATCACAACACCCTGTGGGAGCACCCACAGCGGCAACTGACAGCTGGTGGCGCCCCAGAAGGCTTCCCCAAGGAGAAGACAGTCCTCTTTGTGCCCAGAGGGAGAGCTGGACGGGACAGCATGAGCAAAGTCCAGGAGGCCCGACAACATGCCTTAGGATACTCCCCATGTGGCTGATCCTGTATCTGGGGCTCCTTTGTCATTTGAGACCTGCTAACCCAGACCCCTAGAGGGACAAATGGTTTCTGTCTGAGGTGAAGACCACTAGATTCCCAGCAAGACAATGGGTAGTGTTGGTTGGGGGCAGAGGCTGGGGTGAGGAGGGATGTAAGGAGAGGACTGCAGCCCTACCCAGTGGGCAGAGTGGGAAGTGGAGTTCCAAGACCAGGATTTTCACCTTAGCTGTCCTACATCCTGCTGTGTAACCTCCTTGAGCCCTTCCACACAGCTTCCCTGGTCTCAGTTCCTCCAAACTTAGGAGGGAGGCATTGGACTCCTGGCTCCCCTCCCCTTGCTGGGGACCCTGCTTCTCCTTGGTCCCCTGCTTGACCTCTGTCTTGGGCCTCCCTTCTGTGGGCAGGAGGGCATACGATTCTCTCCTCCTGGCCCAGCTCAGGCTGGGTACCTGCAGGCACTGGTCCTCTCCAGGGGTGGTTGGAGTAGAAGCCGGAGGCTGGGCTGAGATACAAAAGCCTGTTCCTCACTTTGGAAAGGCTTTCAACTTTGGGATCCCCATGCAAAAAGCACTGGAGGACCACAAATATCATAGTCATTTGTTTTGGCTGAAGAAGCAGCACAGCTCCCCTTGGGCCCCTTCTGAACTTGGCCTGGGAGAACATGGTGCTGATCTTGCCGGACTGTGGATACTGGGTCACCAGTGCCTAGGGCTGTGCTCCCCAGGTGCCGTGTAGATAGACCTGGATTCAAATACTGGCTCTGCCCCTTACTTACCTTGGGTAAGTCATTTCTCCTCCCTGCATCTCATTTTCCCCAACTGTAAAATGTGACTAATCCTAGCACCCACCTCATAGGATTGTAAGGATTCAACAAGCCAAGCCATGTGGCTCACGGCACACCCTGGCTTGGGAATTATTCTTCCCTTCCTTTCTCTCCCTTTGGATGGAAGCTATGGACAAGCGGTGGGTGTGGGTGGGGTGGGACAGTAGGGAGTCTGGTCTGGTTGTTTTGGGTCTGGACCTCTTGGTACCAGGGGCGGCTGGAAGGGTGGGTGACGATGCAGCCTGTGAAGTACTGTCTGCTGCAGTGGGCGACACTGCCTCCACTCTGTGCATGGGCAGCCTGCCAGCCACCCCCAAACAAAGCCTGGCCCAGGGGGAGCAGAGCAGGCTGATGACAGATGCAGAGGGGCTGGTGCAGGCAGGGCCAGGAGTGGGGGCTGGGGGAGGTCTGAGGAGGCAGCTCTCTGCCAAGGGCTGAGGCTCCGCAGAGTCGACAGCTCAGCAGGCGGGAGTCCCCACCCTGTTCCAACACAAGTGGCAACTTTTATCTCCATTGTACAACACAAGAAACAGGCCCTGGGGGGCTAAGCACCTTGTCCAAGGTTCTCATTTGCTTGGTTATGGAGAATCTGAGCCTAGAATCCTGGCCTGTTGACTCCACATACTCAGCCAACTCTATGAAGTGCACACCTTGGACCTGATGTCTTCTTGAGGCCCCTTATGCCCAGGATTCTCTGAATGGACAGGGCTAGACTTTCCCCCTCCTCATGGCCCTGAAGCAGGGACACCCCACCAGCATGGAGAAAGGTAGGGGCTGGCACTGATTTGGTTTCTCTGTGGTCAGGAGGTGGCCACCTCTGCCTGACATCAGCCTCTGACCCACCTGGCTTGGTCTCAGATCCCACTGTCCCTCCTTAGCTATCTTGGGATGGGGGCTCAGAACCAGCTTGGCTCAGGAGCTAGGGGAGAGTCAGGGGAGGGGGAGAGGCCATGGGAAGAGAGAGATATTGAGAGAGAGAGATTGGGGTCTGGGATTGGGGCCTTGCTGAGTTTCATCAACATACTCCCCATCTACTCAGCTCCTCCCTGCTGCTGCTGCTTTTCCCAGGCAAACCTTCTTTTTCACTTTTTATGAAGAATTTCAAACATAGAGAAGTAGAGACAATAATATCACAACCCCCATTACCAGCTCTGACAACCATTAACCTGGATCCATACCTGACCTCAACACCTCATCCACTCCTCCCCTCTTGTGTTATTATGAAGCAAATTTCAGGCATCATATCACTACCTTTGTATCTGATTAATAATTTCTAAAAGCTAAAGACTTCTGCTTTTAGAAAACTAAGCACAATACCATTAGTGTGTGAAAATAATTCACAGTAATTCCTCACACCATCAAATAAACAGTCAATAATCAAATTTCCAATTGTCTTATTAATGCTTTTTGTTTGTGTGTTTGAATTAGGATCCAAATAGGGTGTGCACATTGTGATTCATTGCTAGGTCTTTTAAGTCTTTTAGTCTGAAAATTCCGCCTCTGTATATAATTTTTTACTGAAATAAAACCTTTTTTTTTTTGCCCTGGAGAGTTTCCTGAAGTCTGGCTTTTACAGATTGCATCCCTGTGGTGTGGCTTTACATGCTCCCTGTCCTCAGTGGTTTCTGTAAATTGGTAACTGGCTAGAAGCTTGGTCAGATTTGGATTTGCTCTGCTTTGGCAGCTCTGCTTTGCGGGTGGAGTTGTGTTCTTCCTTCCATGCACATAATGTCTGGGTGTCTCTAACCAAGTTTCTTTGGTGTCTACACTCTCTGGCTCCTCTTCTCACCTCCTACTTTCTCATCAGCCTCTGAAGAAAGGCCTCTGCCTGTGCCTCTCCCCTGAGGCGGCAACCATGAGCCCCCTCCCCTTGCCTCAGAGCATTCCCTTTAAGGTCTCTTGTCGACTGCCACCACTTTCTCTAAAAGTTCTACTCAGTTTCAGAAACAACATCCCCTCCAGCTCTACTCTGACCAGTGGCCTTTCTTTTCAAGCCTCAAGCCCAGTCTGCCCCTTAAATGCTGACATTCCCTCTGGGTCTACCTTTGGCCCATGCTTTTCTCTCTGTAGAGTCGATATTTATGTCTAAGACTTAGCTACCATCTATAGGTGGATGAATTCCTCCACACAAACTCAAATATGCAACTATCTACCGAGCAGCTCTATCTGGATGTCTCACAGACCCTCACATTCACCACACCCCCAAATGTCCTCACTACCTTCTCCAGCAATTCCAGGGGGATCTTTCTTTCTCATCTGATGCACCACCATGGGCCATGGGCCCTGTTGCCCAACGTAGAGACCTTGGTGTCATCTTTCACCATCGTCCCCCTGGCTCCCTCATTTAATTAGCCACTAAATCTTACCGATTTCATCTCTCAAATATTTCTTGAAGCCCTCTCTTCCCCTCTTCTCCTCTACCACATTTTAGAGCAGGTCCCCCACATCTCTCATCTCTGTTATTGCAATAACCACACAAGTGGAGTCTCTGCCTTGAGTCCTAGGCCCTTTAAATCCATCCCAACCCTGCCATTCAGCTGATTACACTAAAACAGAACTCTCACAGCATGTCTCCAGCAGAACATCCACAGTGGCTCCCCACAACCTCCAGAATAAAGTACAAGTATTCTGGGACAGCACTCAAGGCCTTTCGGAATGCAGTCCCTACTCTTCTCTGGTCACATGGCCCCAATTCCCTGGGAGGTAATATGGGTTCCACAGCTCCTGCAGCCAGGCCTTTGCTCTCACCACTTCCTTCCAGAAACATCCTGTGCCTTTTATGACCTGACTGACTGTTACTTGTCCTTTAAGACTCAGCTTAGGTCAGCTCATTCAGGAAGCCCTACCTTGCAGTCCTGCCCTTGATCCCTACTCCCCAGGCTGGTTCAGTGCCCTATTTTTGTTCCCATGCCTCAGTTTCCTCATCTACAGGAAGTTATCATAAGGATTAAATACATAAATATAGGTAAAGGATATAGAATAGTAAGCGACTCAATAATATTCTCGTTATGATTATTACTATGTCGACACAGCATTTACCATATCAGGTTGAAACTACTATTTGTCACTCTTCTATCCTAGACCATGGGTTCCCTAAGGGCTTACTTCCTTCTTGAACAGTCTCTGGCGCATAGTGTGTACCATTCATTCCTTTGTTGGATTGCCACGGCAGAGACAGCCAGTTGTTTCTCAACATCCATACCTCTCTCTTACATAGGGATATAACTTTTAGCTGGAAACTTGGTGATCTAGCAGAAGACTAAATTTTCCAGATTCCCTTGTGGCTCCATGAAGCTGCGTGACTGAGTTTTGGTCAAGGGGTATGAATGGAAGTGCTTAGTGTGCAGCTTCTTGGTTATGATCTTAAAAGAAAGGAGCTGCTCTTCTCCTTTCCTCCTACCCGCTCGTTGGAATATGGGTGATTGGCAGGAGCTGGTAGGCATCTGTGGTCAGCAGAATAATGTCTCCGCCTCCCAGAAATGTCTACTTCCTAACCCTCAAAACCTGTGAATATGTTATCTTAAGTTACAGATTTTGATACGGGGAGATCCTCCTGGATTATCCCAGTAGGCCCAATGTAAACACAAAGGTTCTTATGAGAGAAAGAAGAGAGGGCAAGAGGGTGGGAGCAAGAGAAGGAGCTATGGCGATGGACACAGAGAGCGGAGCTATGCAATCATGAACCAGGGAATGCAGGAAGTGTTGAGAAGCCGAACAAGGCAATGAACAGATTCTTCCCTAGAGCCTCCAGAAAGGAGCACAGCTTGGCCAACACCTTGATTTTAGCCCTATAAAGCCCATTTTGGACTTCAGACCTCCAGAATGGCAAGATCATAAATCTGTGTGTTTAAAGCAACGAAGTTTTTGGTAATCTGCTACAGCAGCAACAGGAAGCTAACACAACCTGTTCCAGTTTCCTAATGCTGCCAGAATGCAAAACACCAGAAATGGATCGGCTTTTATAAAGGGGGTTTATTTGGTTACACAGTTACAGTCTTAAGGCCATAAAGTGTCCAAGGTAACACATCAGCAATCGGGTACCTTCACTGGAGGATGGCCAATGGCATCCAGAAAACCTCTGTTAGCTGGGAAGGCATGTGGCTGGCGTCTGCTCCAAGTTCTGGTTTCAAAATAGCTTTTTCCCAGGACGTTCCTCTCTAGGCTTCAGCTCCTCAAAAAGTCACTCTTAGCTGCTCTTGGGGCGTTTTTCCTCTCTTAGCTTCTCTGGAGCAAAAGTCTGCTTTCAAAGGCCACCTCCAAAATGTCTCTGTAAGCTGAAGCTCCCCTCTCAGTTCTAGTGCATTCTTCAGTGTTCCTCTTGGCTGTAGCAAGCTCACTCCTTCTGTCTGAGCTTATATAGTGCACCAGTAAACTTAATCAAGGCTCATGCTGAATGGGTGGGGCCACATCTCCATGGAAATTATCCAATCAGAGTTATCACCCACAGTTGGGTGGGGTGCATTTCCCTGGAAACAATGCAATCCAAACGTTCCAACTTAATCCCCACTAATATGTCTGCCCCCACAAGATTGCATTAAAGAACATGGCATTTTCTGGGGGACTTAATATATACAAACCGGTACACACTCTCTTAGGTCATTGATGGAAGTTGTTTATTAAAGCTGGCAGAGCAACAAGATTGAAAGATCGTGGGTCCTAGTGTTGCGTAACTGCTATACAAGTCTTTGACCACCTATCTGGAATTCTGTGAGAAAGAAATAAGTAAGCTTTGTTTTCTGCATTTTGCAGAAAGGGCCAAGCAGATAGGTGACTTCCCCCAGGCCTAAAAGGGTGTGCTCCGGAGACAGGAAGCAGAGGCTCTAGGATAACCTTTAGGGAAGATGAAAAGTAGGAGTCAGAGGAAGGGAAGCAGTTTAAGTGATGTGGTTAAGCCTCCAAGCTCTCGGTTGCAATCCTGACTCTGCCACTAACTGTGTGACTTTGGCAAGTCCTTCAAGCTCTAAGCCTCATCTGAAAAAATGGGAATATTAACTTATGTTTCACAAAGTGCTGCTGTGGATATGCTGTGGATATGCATGAAAAGTGTATCCAAAGCAGAGAGCTGGGGCCATAGTAAGTGCTCAGTAAATAGCAGCTATTTTACATGTCTCACTTGTCCAAAACTCAGTGAAGGTTGGCAAAGCCTGACATCCTGCCATCTTAAAGACTTCCCAATCTTTAAGCCTGGTTCTCTCACACACAGACTTCTAGAATAGTTACAGCTTCCATTGAATGGGCCCTGCCCAAGAAAGAGAAGAAGAGGGGGAGAGGATCTGTCCTGCCTATGTCCTCCTTCCAGTTCCCTGTCTTTTTGTCCTAAATGAGGATGGAGACTTGATTTGGCCTAATGGGAAGTGACTATTGGCAAATGTGTGGGATCCTAGGCATATAGTCCTATTAAAAATGTTTCCCATGGGCATCTTTCCAACTATTCTTCTCTCTCTCCTCTCTCAGGAGGAGATGCCAGAATGGAACTGCAGTCTTACTCTTGTTGTAAATGGTCCTCATTTGCTTATCTCACTCATGCATTCTTTCAACAAACCACAAGTATTTACTCTGTGCCCAACTCCGGCATATACAAAACTGAACAAGTCTTGGTCCTATTCTTCAATGAGCTAATGTTCTAGGAAGGACAGCAGATGGGGAGGCAGTTCATGATCCCAGAAAGCAGAATGAACTAAGCGCTAACTAGAGGGGTGAAAACAAACCTTGCACGAACAAGAATGAGTGGTGGGAGGTCATCTGGAAACAACTCTTTTTTTGGGGGGTGGTGTTCTCTCAGTCTCCTTAAATTTGTTCTGTGGTGTGATAGCTCTTTTCATGATCCTGGATGAAAACTTGGGTCTTCCCATGACTTCTCTGGACTCTTTAGCAAACAGTAAATAACAGTAATAGAAAATCCTACTGTTGTCTCAGGTTGCAATACTTTGGTAGACAGGATCTCAGGTGCCCCTCAAGCTTCCCTCCCAGCTCCCCACTCCTGCCTGCCACCCTGTGTACACATTCTCAACAATCTCCAGGACTGTGAATTTAATGGATTTTACTTCCTTGAGCAGGTTATGTTTTATAGCACAGCTGACCTTAAGATTGGGAGACAGTTTGGTGGTCCTGACCTAATCATATGAGCCCTTTAAAAGTAGAGAGCTTTCCTGGTTTGTCACAAAAGAGGAAGTCAGAACTTCAAAACAAGAGAAGGATCTGACACACCACTGCTGGCTTGAAGACGGAAGTGGCTATACAGGAAAGACTTGGAAGAGGCCTCTAGGAGCTGATGGTGACTCCCAGACAACGGCCAGCAAGAAAATGCAGATCTCTGCCATATATCCATAAAGAACTGGATTCTGCCATCAATCTGAATGAGCCTGGAGGTAGATTTTCCCTCAGAGCCTCTGTTCCAATTTGCTAAAGCTGCCAGAATGTGAAATACCAGAATTGGATTGGCTTTTATAAAGGGGATTTATTAGGTTACAAATTTGCTGTTCTAAGGCCATGAAATTGTCCAAATTAAGGCACCTCACTGCAGAAAGGCTGACAGCATCTGGAATACCTCTGTCAGCTGGGAAAGCATGTGGCTGGTGTCTGATGGTCCTCTGCTCATGGGTTCTGGTTTCAAAATGGCTTTCTCCAAAATGTCCCTGGGCTTCTGTCTCTCTTAGCTTCTCTCAGCTCCTGTGCATCTATGCTTGTTCTCCCAGGGTGTTTCTCTCTAAGTATCTGGGAGTCCTCTCTTAGCTTCTCTGGGGCAAACTCTGGGCTTTGTCTCTTAGCTTAGCATCTTCAAATGTCTTTCTCTGCATCTCTAAGCATTTCCAAGCATCTGGATCTGTGTGGGTTCTCAGCTCTCTTAAGGACTCCAGTGATCTAATTAAGACCCACCCTGAATGGGTGGGGTCACATCTCCATGGAAATGATCTAATCAATGGTCCCACCTCACAAGATTGTAATGAAAGAACATGGTTTTTCGTGGTCTGTAACAGCTCCAAACCAGCACAGCCTCCAAACAAGAACTCAGCCTGGCTGATGCCTTGCTCAGCCTGGTGAGACCCTGAGCAGAGGATCCAGCTATGACTTCTGACCTATGGAACTGCAAACTAATAATAAGTGTTGTTTTAAACCAATGTTTGTGGTAATTTGTTATTCAGCAATAGAAAACTAATACAAATACAGTCACAATTCAGAAATCACAATGTAATGATCTAAAGTCTGTAAAATGACTTAAATTGAGGCTTTTCTCACCTATTTTCCAGCCTGGATCTGCTGTGGGTTTGAAATTTGTAGTCAATGCAACTTGTGGCTTAGGAGGGAGAAGTAGTGAGAGGGGCAGGAAAGCTCTTATTTGACTGGCACAGTTACAGTATTCTAGTGTCAGTGTGCTCCAGGCTTGGAAGGTATTTTAATGCATACTCTTTGCAACCTGGGTGTATGGTTCTTTGGAGATCCTTCCTATTCTTTGCTAGGGACCTCTCACTTGCCTCTCTATTCCACTGATCTTTTGCAACTTTAGGCTTTCTGTGGTCATCCTCCAGTTCTCTTTTGTTGATGCCCCATTACTTTTCTAATGGCCTCTAGGACAGGATCTAAGACACCCCTTTCTGGCTCTTTCTTACATCTGTTCCATAGGAAGTACTCATGTATCCTTGCCCTAACATCTCTGGGAAAGCAGCCTTCTACTGTGCAACTTCAGGCCATTTGAGCCATCCTCTCTCCATTAAGATTTTCTAGGCATGAATTTTCTAGACATCAGCCTGCCATTCCCCCAAAATGCAGGGGAGACATGTTAAGATACCCCAGTGGTCTCCTTAAAGCCCCTCTCTCTTGATTTTAGGAGATGGGAGAAGCGTACTCTACTCCACCCCCTTGGGGGAATATTCATAGCCCCAATATCTCTTCCCAAAGAAAATCCTTCCTTAAACTCTCAACTCTCTGAGGTAATTGGTTCTTAGCTACCTAGTCAGAAATGGTTTCATCTTAGGTTGGGACTTCGCTTTCGAGTAAGCCAGAGCTTCCATAACATCCTCAACGTAACTAAGTCAAAGTGAAGATACAGAAAAAGGACCAATGAATGCCTCAACTGGAGTGGGAAGGAGTGGAGTGGGGAGGTCTCACAGAAGTAGACCTAGATGTAGATCTATGTTGAATATAGGTGGGCAGAGGGGGAAGGAAGAACATTTTAAGCCGAGGGACCAGAACAGGAAACAGTGGAGAGATCTAAAAGGGCGCAGTTGTTCAGGGAATATCCCAACAGAAGAATAGAAAGCTCATGATTTGTGGATTAAGACCCATCTAAGTTTGAATCCCAGATCTGCCCCTTATGGCTATGTGTTTTTGGACAGTCTACTTAACCACTTTGCCCTTCAGGTTCCTAATCTAAAAAAAAAATGGCATGTATCTGTTATCTATTACCAAGATAATGCTGTGTAACAAACTCTCCAAAAATTCCACGGCTTAAAACAGTAAGCATTGATTTATCTCGTGAGTCTGAGGCTTGGAGTTTTAGATTGGGCTGTCCTCCTGGCTTCATCTGGAAAGTTCTTCTGGGCTCAGTAGGGCTCACACACATGTTGCAGTAAAATATTTCTCGGCTTAGTCAGACTGGCCTTGGCTGAGGTGACTGGAGCAACTCAGCCTTTCTCAAGAGGTCTCTCTCTCATCCTTCAGTAGGCTGTCCTGGGCATATTTTTATGGTGATGGGTTGATGTTCAGCCAAACACACACACACACACACTCATCATTTGCAAAGCAATGTTCATGTGAGTAGGATTCCCTCCCAAATGAGTCACTGAAAACCTTTCAAACCATTTGCTTCCCTCCCCCTACCCAGACACAAGTCCCTGAGAAATGAAACTGAATTCTCCTGCTTTATTAGCAATAATGATGGTGACTATGATAATGGTAATAGTTCCCACATACTAAGTGGGAAAAACATGATTCCATCTGATTCTTACCTTAACTCCCCAAAGTAACTACTTTACTTGCTTCATTTTACAGATAAGGGAACTGAGGCTCAGAGAAGTCATTCAGCTAGCAAGGGGCAGCACTGGACTTCAACCTCAAGGGTAAAACTCTTAACCACTTCATTTTTTCTCCTGTAAAGATCATGTGTTGACTCTGCTGATTTCAGTTGAGTCCAAGGCCACCTGACATTTGTGTCACTTTTTGCTAGCCCACTTCAGCCATTCTCCGCATGCTTCACAAGAGGCATGTAGACAAGAAACAGCAGATCTTCAGTGGAGAGTGTTATGATTGAAGAGGACTTCTCCAGGTCCTTAGAGGTGAGTCTGTATCATCACCTCCCAACTCCCAGAGCTACCCTTGAAACCTCACCAAAGCCTGCTGGTCATTCCTGGGGACAGCCTGAGGTCTTGGCCAAAGCTGAGGCCTTGGACCTGGCCCTCCTCCCAGGGCCCTGACCTCTCATGGCTCATCTCTAGGGGTCACTGAGGAGCAGGGCTTCAGGAGAGAAGACAAGGTCCCAAACCTCAGGCCTGAGTGGAGAAACCTGAGAAGGCCCACGGAACAGCTGACTCTGGGCGCCACGTTTTGGAGGCGGCTGCCCTCTCCCCTTCACTGGCTGTGCTGTGAGTCACGGGTTTTAAGCTGAGCACTCTGGGAGATTAACCAGCTTTGTGACCAGCTGCTGGAGGAGGATACTTGGCCGAAAGAAGCAGGATAAAATTACCCTCTCAGAAGTTTATAGGAAGGCCCATAAATGCCCCCAACCACTGTGGGGGCCATGATCTGGGGCTCTCCTGGGTGCTCCCCCTGCCTAGGACCTCAATGGCTATACTCATGCCCCCAGTCTCACCCATCCAGTAGGTTCTGCTCATCTGACACCCACTGGGAGTGCCTGCCACCTGGGGCCCAGCATTTGGGCCATGTGCCTCCCTTCCCCGGATGATAGGGTGACACACACTAGGAACAGAGCCCAGCCTGGAGTCAGAGGGAAGATCCTGGCTCCAGCCTGGCGCAGACCTAGGGCAGAGGCTGGCGGGAAATGCCTGGAGCAGGATGGTGGGCCGTGGGCACAAAGGCTGTCACGGGTAGGGTGTAGTGGACAGGAAGAACCCCACCCTGTGGCCCCAGAATGCAGCATGCTGAAGGGCTGGGGAGGGAGCCTTGGAATGGAGAACCAGGGGGCTTGGGGCTGAGCAGGCTGTGCCACTGACCCTCTGGGCCTTAGTGTCCTCACCCATCAAAAGGAGGCTGGGCATAGACCAGGCGTTTTCAAGCTACGCCCTGCGGAGCCCTGGCCACTCGGCAGTGCTACCGAGATCCCACCAATGTTGGATTAGAATTCTGGGCTAATAGGGGACAGGAACTATCATCCAAAACCCCCCATTTCACATATTTGTATTCATCAAGATAGTCTCATGTTTTCCCTCACCAACTGGCTATCTATCCATTCATTCAATAATTATTTATCAAGAGTTTGTTATGTGCTAGACTCTGTGGAAGCTGGTGGAGGTACAGTTGTGCACTTTATAAGAAACAGAATTCTATATTTGAACTTAAAAATGAGTTCTAACAACCTCTATCTGGTTTATGCATTGGGGTTTCACATAAGAATTTATCGGAAGAATTCTGCTTCTAAAGCAGTTTGGCTTGCTATGATCTGGGTGTCCTCCACCCTAAAATGCTGCATCTGAGGAGGTTGCAGGGCTCATGGAGAGGGCCCTGAAGGGCTGGGAAGCCCTGGCTCAATCCTCTGTGACTGAGCACAGAGGGGGCCAATGAGGATGGTCTTTAAGGGCTGTCCTTGCTGAGGGTCATTGCTCTGGGAGGGTCAGAGGGTCTCTGATGTCCTCTCCTACCACCGTTCTCTCCACCTGACTCCATTCTCAAAGCCCTGAGCTGTCAGTCCCTGAGGGGGAGACCCAGGAAGGGTGAGAAGGAGGGCTCTCTGCCCAAGCACTCCTTTGAGTGTGGGGTTTCCCCACATGACAGAGGGGCCATGGTCTGAGGGAGGCATCATGTGTCCTCTGTTCTGTGGTGTGGAAGGTTCGGGGATGGAGGATGCTGCCCTTTGCATCTCTGCCTCTGGATTCAAAGACAGGGTGCCCAGGAGAGCCTGACCTGGCCCTGGTTCCCCACCACCCTGCCCACAGCCCCCAGTGGCTCCACAACCGATGTCAGCCCCTGCCCTGTGCCAAGTGCTTTGCATACAACCTCCTGACAATCCTGGCAGGCAGGCATTTGTAGCCACATTTTCCAGAGGAGGAAAAAGAAGAACCTACAGATGAGGCATAAAAAACCTCTCTGAATCTCTGTTGACTCATCAGAAAGTCGGGGATAATAATATCCGCCTTTCAGGATTGATTTAGGATTAAATGAGATAATACATGGGCAGTGTCAAACACTGTGTAGCAGACAATAAGCACCCAGTAAATAGTGTAGCTGTTATTACTACTAAGGTGCTGGTGGGGGTGGAGGGCAGAGTGGAAGAGGAGGACTCTGGAACGTGTCTGAGTATGAGTCCTGTTCTAGGTCAGAAGCTGGCCCTCTGTGCCCAGCCCACTCTCCAGCCCCAAGCCTGTCCAGGCACCTGCTGTGGGTCCTGGCATCCCCATGCAGGGCGGGGAAGGGCCAGGGTGAGGCCAGGAGGGCGGGTGAGGACAGCCCAGCCCCGCTCCTTGCTGTCTGGGAGCATGGTGTGGGGGCAAGGCTGCTCCTGGAGGCCAGGGCTCCCTGGAAGCAGAGAGCACATGTTGTATACCTAGGGGAGTGAGTGGACACAGGGCTGGCCAGACCCTCCAGGTAGGAGGTGGTGCCAGGAGCAGAGGTCAGTGGCTCTGTCTGTCCAGTGTCTCAGTTCAGGAAACATTCCCTGCCACTTGTCATGTTGCAGGCCTGGTCTGGGCCTTGGGGGAGGGGGTGACCAAGGCCCTGCCTCTGTTCTCAGGGAGCTTTTACCTCCAGGAGTAGGCCAAGCCAAGTGTGATCCACAGTTCTGCAAGGAGAAGAAGGAGCAGGGTGGGAGAGGAGGGAGGGGGTTGCTGCAGGAATGGCTTCCCAGAAGAGGTGGCTCCTGGGCTCTAGGCAAGAAGGGCATCCTTCCAGGCAGAGGGAAAAGCAGGTGCCAAGACTCAGAGGCTCACCCATGGAGTTAAAGAAGAGCTTTCAGTCCTGACATGAGCTTTGCCCAGGTCCGAGAATTTTGATAGAAAATGGGCAGGTTAAAACAAAATGGAGGGCCCTGAGCTAGGCCCGGGTTGAGGATGCGCTTGAGGGGGCCAGGCAAGCCTGAGATCAGGGACGTCCGCAGCACTGGGGGTGGATATGGAGCAGAATCCCCTCCTATGGTCTCCACTTCAGCACCAGGGATTTGGGGCCCTGCAGAGTACATAGCTGAGACAGTCACCCCGAAGCAGACAACTGGGGGGTGGGGTGGGGCGGGCTTGCACCCCAAAGGCTGTCTGCCGAGGCAACTTGGGCAGCAGGTCCCAAGGAAGATGAGAGTTCTTCCTGATACCCCCTAAATGCACATTTAATGTCTCCAGGTGTCCCACAGTCTTGTACAGAGACATGTGCAAAATGGGCTAAAATCCTGGACAGCAACACAGTCAAGAGAGGATGATAACAAGGACTGTCATATCAGAGAAGCAGCTCCCAGGCATCCCAGTTAAATCCCCACCTCCAGCCCGGGGATTCAGACCCAGATGGACACACCGTCGCACGGTGACAACCGCTCATGAGGGCGCACAGTCAAGTGGCCCGCATTTAACCCCCAGAGCCCCGATCCACACAGTAGGACACCTTCAGTCCGCTACAGGGTCCCTCTCAGGCCCGCGCAGCCGGTGGCCGTCAGCGACAGCCGCAGGGCCCCCGCGGCACACGTGCGCACGCCGCCCGCAGCAGCACACACCCGCGCACACGCCGGCGCGGGCTAACGAGCCCGGAGCCTCGCTCGGCGGGCGGGAGCCAGTTGTCGGGCGGGGCCGCCGCGGTCACACAGCATTAGCCCTGCGGCCGCCCCGCCAGGTGCGGCCACTGCCCCTAATCCCTGGACCGGGCCCGCTAAGCCAGGCCTGAGCGACGCCACAGCTGGGGGCGGCCGGCCACGCGCCGCCCCTCACCGCAGCCGCAGAGCCGCCCCCTCCAGGGCCACGCGCCCACCGCGGGGCCTCTCCTCACACCCTATCCGGGATCTCCCCCTCCCCATCCCTGTGCAACCCTCCCCCGCCCCAACCGTTGACCCTGCAACCCCTCCATCCCTTAGCTCCCCT
>PVKY010000098.1:0-79207 GCA_004027775.1 Bradypus variegatus
TCTTCCCTTTTCAGAACTCGTTCTTTAGAAAACTTGTCATTATAAATCTCCCGTGCCCCTTTAAGGTGGGCGTAAGTCTTTTTGAAAGCTAAATAGGCCTCGTGCTGGCTGTACAACCGAGGAATGTCCTTCTTCTCTGGAGGCCCTGGGACCATCTCCTGAAAGGTAAACATCCAGGCAGCTGGGGCCGCATCTCCCGTCCCCTGGGGGCTTTGGCTTGGACTCCAAGGGGGCTGCTCCCCTGGCCTGGAGGCAGGAGAAGTCCTTCTGTCCCTGGGGGCTGCGGCAGTTAGCCAGTCCCAAGGCCACCCTGGCCGCCAGGTGACAGCCTCGAGGCCAAGTGTGGCAGGGGCGCACCTGCTCAGCCAAGCGCACAGGTGCGAGCGCCTTCTGTCTGGGTGAGCTTGTGGGTTGCCCCTGGCGCGCCACATTCCGCTCATTCAATAATAAAATGGTTTTTCTTCCTCTTCTGCTTTCATTGGAGAGGTTTCCCAGGTTGGGAGATTTTGTTTTAATTATACTTCTCCAACATGTCCTGGGAGCCCCTAGTGGGTGTCCCCGCCTCCGCTGACCACCCACCCCGCCGAGCCCCCTGCACAGGGACCTGCACGCCCCTCTCAACAACAAAAGTTTACGGTGGTAAAATACACATAACGTAAAATGCACCATCTTAACTACTTCAGAGTGTCCAATTCAGTAGCTTAAAGTACACTCGCCATGTTGCACAACCATCACCTCTATCTAGTTCCAGAACACTTTCATCACCCCACAAAGACACCCCTACTCAGTAAGCAGTTTCTCCCACCTCTCCCGTCCCCAGGCCCCTGGCGACCACCCATCCACTTTCTGTTCTGAAGGACTGACCTGTTCTGGGTGTTTCAGAGGAATGGAATCACATGTCCTCTTAGGTCTGGCTTCCTTCACTTGGCGTACTGCTGTTGCATGTACCAGAGCCTCATTCCTTTTGAAGGTGGAATAATATTCCATCATGGTGACAGACCTCACACTGTTTCCTCATCTGTTGACGGGTACTGGGGTTGCTCCCAACTCTTGGTTCTGTGAATCATGTTGCTAGGAACACGTGTGTGCAAGCATCTGTCCGAGTCCCTGCTGTCAACTCTTCCAGTGTATCCTAGGAGTGGGATTCCCAGGTCATACGTGAATTCTATGTTTAACTTTCCAAGGAACCGCCAAGCTGCTCTCCACAGAGGTTGCAGCATTTCATATTCCCAATTCTGCACGAGGGCCCTGTGTCCTCTGCCTCCTAGCTTCCCCGTACTCCTTATTCCCCCTTTTTCTTTTTAAATAGTAGCCATCCTGGTGGCTGTTGAGTGATTTGATCTCTTATTGTGGGTTTGATTTGCATTTCTCTAGTGGCTAATGATATTGGGCATCTTTTCAGGTGCTCATTGGCTATTTGTGTTTCTTCCTTGGAAAACGCCATTTGTTTGTCTTTCCGGCATTGAGTTCTAGGAGTTCCTTATATGTTCTGGATGCAAGCCCCTTATCAGATATATGATTTGCAACTATTTTCTCCCAGTTTGTGGATTGTCTTTTCATGTTCTGGAGAGTGTCCTTGCACAAGATTTTTTTTTTAATTGTAATGGTTATATATACCACCTAAAGTGTCCCATTTTAACCACTTTCCAGTGTACAGTTCCATGGTTTTACTCACATTTGCGATGTTGGGCCACTGTCCCCACTGGCTGTCACCAACACTTTCCCCTCCCCCCAAAAGGAAGCTCTGTCCCCCCATTCCTCAGCCCACCCCTGCTTTGAGCTTTTAATTTTGACTAAGTCCAGCTTGTCTGTCTTTACTTTTGCTGCATGAGCGTGTGGTGTCAGCCCTGAGAACCGGTCTGTGTCCTCCTTTCTTGGCCGCCACAGGCCTGGTGTGTCCCCGCCACGGCCACGGGTACTTCACACTCGCTGCGCTGTGTGAAGGCTGCTCTCAGTTCCAGCGTCCCCCTCAGAGCAGCTTTCGCTCACCACCATCCCACCTGAGGAAGACGCTTCCTCTCCCAGGCCCTCTCCAGCAAGAGTGCACAGACCGAGGGCAGAGGTCAGGGGCTCTGTGCTCTTGGGTGGTGGAAACCGTTACATATTTCTTTCCAGTGACCCCCGATAGAAGTCTCTGTTTCCTTCAATTATGCTTCTCCAGATAGTGGCTCAAAAAGGTTAAAACGCTCTTGGCAGCACATCCCTGGTTCTGTCTTCTTCACAATTTATTGTTGAGGCTGTCCTTGTCTGCTGGCTTCTTTTCCAGCTCCCTCCACTATTGTGTAAGCCTCATGACACAGGGAATCTGAGACTGTTATTCACCTAAAAAAGCATCTGATGCCTGAGAGACCCTCAATACATCATTACTGAATGAATGAATGAATGAGCAGGGTCTGCACTGGGTCTAAGCTCCACCTCCCACCCGTCCCTTGGAACCTCTCGCTGCAGAGAACTCTTTCTCCACTGCCTGTTGAAGTCCCTGAAGGCCTGTGTCCATCAGGCAGGGGGCCCAGCTCAGGGACTGGGGAGAAACCCTGCACACAGCCTATCCCTACTACCCCACCCCTACAGGGCTGGTGAGAGACCTTTAAGGTCCCCAGGAACCCAGGATCCTTCTATCTTGTTACTCCTCCACCTATAACGTGTGGTTTGCATCTCAGTGTTCACGGTGGCTGCCCTGGTTCCAGCCATCACATCTGCTCCAGCCAAGGAAGAATGATGATAGCAAAGGGCACACACACCCCCTTTAATGTTGCTTCCCCAAAGCTGCTCTTGCTTATACCCATTGACCAGAACATTGTCATGTTCCGGTTGCAAGGAAGTCTGGGAAATGTAGTCTTGATGCTGGGTAGTCATGTGTCCAGAGAAAACCCAGGGAAGGAAGTGGTGAAGAATGGATATTGGGGAACAACTAGCTGCTTCTGCCACAGTTTCCTATATAAAGAGTGATGGAATTGTCAAAAGGTGTCTCATCACACTCACAAAGGACAATTTATGATGTTCACAACAGCATAAAGAATTGGAAACACTCCAAAGCTCAATCAAAATATTTTTCAACCATAGGAATATTAGATGGCAGTGAAGAATGAAAAGCCCACAGCCACCTGCAATGACAAGGATGGTTCTTAGTAACATAACGCTGAGTGGAGAAAAAGGGAAGCCCAGATGGCCGTGTAGACGATGACACAGAGCCTAAGAACAATATAAATTAAACATCACATTGTGATGTGTGTAGGATGAATATACACAGTATTGTCTCAGGCTAAAACTACTGTGCAATGAAGGCAAGAAGGGCATGGCAACACAAAATTCAAGAGAGTGGTCACCCCCAGGGGGTATGCTGTTACTCTCCTGGTTCTCCAGTCGGTCCGTGGATTTTCATCATATTTTAACAGCGTAGCATAGGTACAAGCCAATAGTGAACATGAACCACGAACCAAGACTTACGGTTCATCCAAGTCGTATACCTGCTGTCTGGCTAGAATTATCTCTCAAAGGACACGGAAGGAAAGAAGAGCCAGGCACAAAAGGCCACATGTTGGGAAATGCCTTTCATAGGGACTTTCTAGGAGAAACTGCTGGAACAGAAAGCAGAACCATTTCCTAGGGCTGGAAGGAGGAGCGGGGCTGACCTTAGACGGCAGGAGGGAAGTTTCTGAACTTTTCCCACGCTGGACTGTGGCTACTGATGCACAACTTCATAAAACACCACGGCACGGTATGCTTAGTCACATTGTACGGTATGTAAATTACACCTCCATAAAACCTGGAAAATTTAACCAAGTGTACCAGACAGGTCGGGTTGGTAGTGAGGACAGGGTGGGGCTGGGGGCTTGGGGGGCCCTTTTTATCGGATGATCAGAGCAGCCACTCAGCAAAAGGAGCTGACTCCTGCGGTTTAAGGTGATGAAGCTTCCTTCCAGGAGCTTCCTTTGGGACGGTTTCACTGTGCTGGACGGCTCAGCCCAGGCCCCCGCACAGTGCCCCCCTCCAATCCCCCGTCTTCACTCAAGGTGCTGGCAAGAGGCCCCCAGGACCACCTACCCGTTTGGTTCTTCCCCGGAGCACGCCTCACCATTTCGCGTACCTCGTGCGTCACTTATTTTTGCGTTCGGTGTCTCTGCACTGGGACACAAGCCCTTTGCTGTTTCGTTCAGGCCGAATCCCCAGAACCTGGGAGGGGGCCTGGCGCTCGGGCTGCCCTTGGTGCACGTCTGCTGAGCGGCTGCCTCCTCTGCACCCTGGGGCCACCCGCTTTGTCCCTGTCCACCCCCCAAGCCTGATGTAGCGACTGCTGTCTCTGCCCCGCGCCAGTCGGCCAGGCTGGGAGACAAAGTCCACTCCCCAGGGTGGCACCAGAGACAGCAACGAAGGGCTGAGTGGCAGAGCTGTGGGCAGGGGCAGGGCACCAACAGATGCTGAAATGAGAAGCAGAGGGGTCTGCCACCTGGCCCGGGCCTGCAGGGGGAGGCGGCACTGGGGACTGGGGAGAGCTGCAGCCAAGGAGGGGGCTCTGGCCCGCAGGCTCTCCCCTCCAGCTGAGAGGGAGGGAGGGAGGGAGGGGAGGGGCACATGTGGGCACAATCCACCGCCCCAGGGCTCTCCTGGTCCCTCCCGTGTACAGTCGGAGCTTCTGACCCACGAACCCCACCGGCACACCAACCAGCCTCCCGGGGCTGAGCAGGAAGAGAATGGGTGTGTGGGGGACAGAGAGGGGGTGGCTCTCCTGCTGCACTGGGAGAAGATGGAGGCTGCGGGAGGTCAGCTCAGGGGTAACACACCAACCTCCAGGCCAGGGCACCAGGAGTCCCGGGGCAGATCCAGTCTTCTGACAGGGAGGAGCAGGGCTCTTGGGCCCTGGGTCATGGGGCAGAAATGGTGCTCTCCGAGGAGCCACATCTACCTCACCTGTCCCCAGCACACCTGGGCCTCCGTCCTCAAACAGGTGGCTGCCCAATAGTCAGTGTGAGGCCTGGGACAAGTGACTTTTAACCTGCTCTGGCTCCTCGCCTGTAGAACAGGGCCCGATTATGCCAGGAGATCTCCAGCTCTCCCACCTCTGCAGGACTGAACCTCCTGTCCCTTAGTGAGGGCCACACAACAGGTTCTGGGCAGTGGGGTGGCAGCAGGTGCCCGTGGAGGCCACATGTGTCACTTCCAGGCTGCAGCTCCAGTTGCTCCGCTGAGCTCTGTTTCCCCTGGCGTGGCGATGTCAGAGCCCAGACCCCCGTGGGACAGCTCAGAGCAGAGCCCCAGCTGACCGAGACAGGCAGGGGCAGGGGCGAGGAATAAACCTGCACTGCTTTAAGCCGCTGAGGTCTTTTTGGACCTATTTGTTACTGCAGCATCTCCTGGCCCATCCTGTTAGAAAACCGTGGGGTTGTCACGGTAATCCCGAGCTGACAACATGACGTGCTCAGAATGGCACGTGGCACGTAGCAGGCATTCCACAGGTGATTCACAGCTGCGGGCAGCTGATCCGCCCCAACGTCCGTACCTGCGCTTGCTCATTCCTTCTCTCCGCCCGCTTGCCATCTGGCTCGCTGCCACCTCGGCTCCCAGCTGTCCTTCCGCTTGCTCGTGCCACCCCTCGGGCTCCACACTGCTCCCCCAGCACACCCCGCCCTGCCCTGCCCGGACATTCCTCTTGGAGTGATGAGAATGTCCTGGAACTATGTAGAAGCGGTGACACGTACGGCATTGTGAATGTACTAACCATCACGGCAAATTTGGTGTTACGTGTATTTCACCACAATTAAACAAAATAAAATAAAGAGAGTTGAAATAAAGAATAAGCACGGAAAAGTCCACAGGGTACCTCAGAAACAGAACCCCACAGTGTAAACGGGGTGCTACATCACGCTGACTGCAGTCGCCCCGGGGGGTGCCCCCCTCTTTTTGGGCACCTCGTGTCCTCGTGTGCTGTGAGCGGCCCAGCCTGGGAAGGAACAGAAGGGGATGCCCTCCAGAGGTGCCTGCCTGTCCCACGCCGTGGCAGCACCCGCCGTGGGACGCTGCTGAGGCTCCGACGGCGCCTTCCCCAGGTGGGTCTCACCTCGTGTCGGGTGTGGCTGGGTCTCCCATACCTTTCTCCACCCCGGAGCTGCCCCCCAGGTGCCCCTGGCCACCCCTCCCACTGTCCTGCCTGTGGGCCCCCACTCCTGCCAAGAAGGCAGTGAGGGCCCGCCCCTCCCCGGGCCTGGGGCAGCCCCAGCTCTGCCTCCTGGAGCCGGGAGACCTGAGCTTCCCTCTCCCGTTTCCCAAAGCACCAGGGTGGCTCCAGCCTCTGCACGGGGCCATTCCCTCCGCCTGAAATGCTCTGCCCCAGGTCTTCCTTCTCCTGCATCCAGGAGGTCTCAGCTCAACTGCCACCTCCTCCAGGAAGCCCACCCTGATGCCTCTCCAGCAGCACCCCCTGCACCCCCCTGGGTCAGTGCTCGCCTGAAGATCTCCTGTGGAGGCTGTCGCCTGCTCACGTGCTCCCTCCCACTTGGGAGGCTGGAACCCAGGGGCTCCCTGCCGGGGTGCACCAGCCCCATTTCGGGTCCTAGGCATGGCCTAATGCCAGCTCCTGCCCCCTGCCTCAAGGGCTCTCCCGCACCCTGGGCAGCTGGGCTCCCAACACCGCCACCGTGAGGTGCTGCCGAGAGGACAGAGCTGCTCTCTGCACGCTGACCTCCGTCAGGCGTCAGATACGCAATGCCCTGGCTCACGTTCACGTGCGCCCGGGACTCAGAGACCTAAGGCCACCACCCCAGCGGCCCAGGGTGCGGGTCGGACAAGGCGCAGCTGCTTGGGGAACCAGCCTCCGGGCAGGTGGGTTTTGCCTCGTTTACAGACAGAGCAGTTGAGGCACAGAGAGGTTAAGTAATGTGCAAGTCAGCCTTCTAGAAGCTCAAGGAGCAGGTTCACCCAGGCGGGCTGGCTACGGAACCCACGCTCTTAACCAGGACACCACCCGGTTTCCAAACTCGCGAGGCCCTCCTACAGTCACACAAGCGAGGGCCCAGAGAAGGCAAGCGACTTGCCCAGCGCCACACAGCAAGGCCAAGGGAGACCCGGGGGGAGGGGCAGGGTCCGGGCCGACCAGGGCTGGCCGCACAGCAACACCAGAGGGGATTGCGTCAGGGTGCAGCCGGCGGCCCGGAGTTCCCCGCAGGCCTTCCTGGGGTGATGCAACCCCGGCCGCGCGCCAGCTCACCCGCCAGTGGCCGAGGGGTCGCCTGGACATTCCCGGCCAGCTCCCGTCCCCTGGGGCTCAGTCCTCTCTGGAGTGGGTGGGCGCCGAGGTCAGAGTTCCCCACTCCCGGTTCCCCACGGGCGGCCGGCCGCTCGCCCCCGCTGCTTGCTTTCGACACCCAACGCCCTTCGTCTCCCCATAGACGCCCCTTCCTGCATGCACCTCTGGGTTCCGGCGTGCTTGCAAAACGGGTGCCGTAATAAGCGTACACCGCAGGTCCACCCCAGGGCCCCGACGCTGTCTACACAGCGCCAGGCGGCAAACACCTCCCCTACGTGGCGCCCGCCTCTCGCCTCTGCAAAGCGGCCACGGGCAACACAGAACCAAAACCCACTCGCAGGACCCAGAGCCGGCCCCAGCCAGTCTGCCGCCCCGACCACGCTCCTCCGAGTGAGCCTTCCTGGCCTGGCGCCGGGTCCCTCACAGCCGTGCTGCTCCTGGCTGCTGCCCCACGCCTAGCCCCGGGACTGGGAGAGAGCTCAACGTATGGACACCCAGGCCCCGGCCAGCATGTCCAGGGTGGGCTGGGCGCCGCGGCTCCCTCGAGCTGCCCAGGAGAACACAAGATGCGGCAGGGGTCAGGCTGGCCTGGAACCAGGGACCCTGGTCTACACCCCTTGTCTCGGGGAAATGGAACAGAAGCGCCTCCTTCCATTCTCAAGTGACAAACTAAACGGACACCCTCCATACAGCCGGCTCCTCGGGCCGGGGGCAGCTCTGCTGCGGTCGGGCAGAGGGCCTGCCGCTGACCCTGGGGTGGGGCCTGCGTCCATCCGTGTCATTCCTGTCATGCATTTATTCACTCAACACGCATCGAGCAAGACTGCGACCAGGACACTGAACAAACCAGATCAAGCCCTTCACCTGGTAAAGCTTATGCTCCAGTGGAGGAGAGAGGAGGAACAGAATGTGGAAGTCAAACAGATAAAAGTCAGGCAGCGGTGAGCGCCGGGGAGAATAAGGCAGGGCAGGCGGCTTGGGGGTGCAGGCAGGGAGGCAGGGAGGGCTGTGATTTTTGGCAGGTGGTCAGGCAGTGCCACCGAGGTCACAGTCGAGGCAGGGCTGAGGGGCCCCGAGGCAGGAGCTGGGGCTGGGGAGGTGCAGGCTGAGTGCCGCTGGGGGGAGGAAAGGACCTCGGGGGAGCTGGGGAAGGCACAGGGCGGTGGCCCCGGGCTGGGGGAAGGACCTCGGTTCTCACTGGAGCCACCCGAGGGTCTGGGCAGGGGTCCTGGTCTGCCCGAGGCTCTCCCAGGTGCCCACTGGGGCCGTGATGAGAATGGAGGGACAGCAGCCAGTGTGGAAGCCGGGGGACTGATTAGGAGGGGCTGCTGAGGGAAGACGGTGGCTGAGACTAGCAGTGGGGGGAAATTTGTCCCAGGCCACGTCCAGGTGGGTGCTGGGCTGGGGACCCCTGCCTCGGTGCCGTGGCTCAAGCCTGAGCGCAGCCCAGGTTAAAACAAAGGCTCAGAGGGGAGGCGCAGAACCGCCAGGACAGCCCCAGGCGGCTGGGCGGAGACCCCGGAGGACAGGGCACACACGTCCTGCCGACGCCCCTGCCACGACGAGCGCCGAGGCCCTGCCCGAGGCCCCTCCACCCCAGCCCCCAGCCGAGGTCGGGAGAGCCAAGGAGAGGGGGCCCTGACCAGCGGGCAGCACGGCACGACTGCAGTCTGCGCGGCACCTTCGCCACACGGGCACGGAGGGGCCGAGGGCGGACCCCAAGTGGGCCATCGAGGGTCTCAGCGTGTGGACGCCGCCGCCCGACCTGACCTCAGGAGAGCATCCTTCCCACCGAGGTCGTCTGCTGGTCGCAAACGACTCTGGTAAAAGGCTCCCCCATACCTGGGTCAGCCTCAGGGCAGCTGTGACCCCAGCCTGTGGGGATCGCCTCCCCCAGGCCGCTGGGTGGCTGCAGACGCTCGGGCCAGGCCCTAGTCCCTGGGGCAGGAGGGGCTCCCCCCACCAGACCAGGCAGGCGGGCTGGACTGAGCATCCCTGGGGGTTCACCCCCTCCGTGGCCAGGACCAAGGATGCCTGCGTGGTCCCAAACGGTGCCCTGCGCTGCCTGCTTCCTCCCCCAAGAGGACAGAATTAGGCCCAGAGCTCTGTGCAGGCGGGAGCTGGGCCAGCGAGGGTCCCCAGGCCGCGGCCAGCTCCGTCGCTGGGGGTTCCCCGACCTCGACAGAGGGACAGAGAGACAGGGGTGGGCAGGAGGTCGCAGGCTGGGGACCGGGAGGCCGAGTGAGCCATCCACTCACAGCTTGACTGTAAACTCAAGGTTATTTCAACACCAAAAAGTATTCGCAGGTGCGTGAAAAGGCGGTCTTAACGGGTGATCCTGAGGCTTGTACAAACCCCACATATTGGGGTGAAGGGTGCCCCCCAGAATCGCGTCCACCTGGGACCTCAGAAAGACCTTCCTTGGAAACAGGGTCTTTGCACAAGTGACCAGTTAAGGGGACCCTAAACAAGAGACATGCAGAGAAAGTCCAAGAGCTGGTGCAGGGAGGGGTGCCAGGAACCCGCAGGAGCCCCCCGAAACTGCAGAGGCGGTGAGGACCCTCTCTGGGAGCCCCCGAAGGGTGCAGCCCGGCCCATCCCTGGCTGTGAATCTCCCAGGCTCCTGATGGGGGGAGAACAAGCGTCAGTGCTTTGCAGCCCCCAGGCCCTGCTGCCTCTCCCCGGGCCTGGGAGGCCCCCCAGGCCTGTTCCCCTCACGTGAGCTGGGGATGGGCTCAGCCCCTGCCTGCACCCAGCACCCTGGAGCCGTCTCCCGCTGCTCTCCCGGTGCTCCGAGGACCCCCAGCAGGAGGGCCCGGGCGTCTGCACCCCTCCTGCCGGCTCCCTGTCCCCTCCCGCACCGCAGTGTCTCCCGAGCAGCCCTGGGAGGCAGCGGTGGGGTTAACACGGGGGCCACATCCCAGGCGACGCCGCCCTGCCGGCTGGGACCCTCTGGAAGCCTCCAGGAGCCCGGCCCTCCGGCAGCCCCCCACCCCGCGCCGCGCCGGAATTCACCGCAAGCCGGGCGTTTCCCCGCTGGGTGCCCGGGCACTCTCATCCCCGCTGAGCCCGCTCTCGCTCTGCGTGGGGACCGGGGGGCTGCCCTAGTCGGCTGGAGGCTCCCGCCGTGGCCGGCACTGACCAGGGCCCCAGCACGGGCCCCTCCAGGGCAGGTCTCGCCCCTGGCGGCGCCCCCAGGCGACCACTGGGGGGCGGAGGGCGCCGGGGCTTCCGGGACCGCCGAAACTCCTTAAAGAGACAGGAGGGGGAACGCGCCCGCCTCCGGTCCCCCGGGACCAGGGAAAAGGCGCGCCAGCAGCGGAGCCCCGAGGACGCACTGGAGGGCGCCGCAGTGGGCTCGTCCCGGCCGGCCACGGTCCTGCGGCCACGTGCAGCCCCTGCGGCCTGGGCTGGGGTCTTCCGTCCGTGACCCGGGCCCAGCGGCCACCAGAGGCGGGTGGGCCCGAGGAGATGCTGGGCAGGCGGGCGTGGACAGACACGCGGGGGGAGCACAGGGTCTGGTGTCGGACCCCAGAGCCCCTGGAGGCCCAAGAGGGTGCCCAGCCCCGTGACCCCCGGAGCGGGACAGAGCCTTTCCGCGGCGGGAGGAGGTCGGGTTTGGCGGGTGCCCTGCGGGGGAGCGGCTGTGGCCCTAGCTGGGGTGGGGGTCCTGCCCGAGGCAGGCGGGAGCAGCAGGGCACCGCGCTGAGCCCAGCCTGGAAGGGAGCCCACCACGCCACGCGACGCCCCCAGGACCACATCCGGCAGAGGATGGCGGCGGCAGCTGCGGCCTGATTTAATGCCTCTGCCCACCTCAGCCCCACCCCGTGCTCAGGGCGCGCTCCCCTCTGCTCATCGGGCAAGTTCCACGGGACCCGGTCCCTCTCTACACAAGACACTGGCAACGTGCACCCCTGTCCCCCCGCCTCGGCAGTCCTCCCGGCTCGCAGTGGGCAGCGCGGCCAGCGGCAGGCAGCAGTGCAGGGAGGCGAGAGGCTGCTCCCAGGCCGGCGGCTGCCCTCCTGCACCTGCAAGGCAGGTTCCCAAGCACACGAGGTGCTTCTCTCCAGGAACTTTTGGTCCGGGCACCAGGGGTCCAGGGGCTCTGTGTCCTCGTCCTCAGTGGCCCTGGCCATCACAGCGCCAGGCCCCGGGCCGCTGTCCACAGGAAGCCGGGCGGCAGCAGCAGCGCGGCGGCCAGCAGCGGGCCGGGGGCCCTCGGGCGAGGGGGCGCGCGCGCCGTGCAGGAGCAGACCTCGTAGCCGTCCTGCGCGCGGCCCTGGCCGTGGCGGCCCGTCTGGGCGTGCGCCCTGTCCTCGCGGTCTCTGCCCGCGCCCTCGGAGCTGTCCCCGCACACCAGCCAGTCCCGGGCCGTGGGCTGCGGGTACCCGGGCGCCGCCTCCAGCTCACTGCCCAGCACCTTCCAGTACTCTGTGCCGCGGAAGAAGTAGGAGGCCCCTGGGGAGAGGAGAGGAGGGGCTGAGCTCCGGGGCAGGATGCAGAGGCCCGGCTGCGGGGGGGCACGGAGAGGGGAGCAGGGGCGTGGCGTGGCGGAAGGGGGCGTGGCGCAGGGCGAGAGGCGTGGTGCGGGATGAGGGGCGTGGTGGCGTGGGGGGGGGCGCGGGGTTGTGGCATGCGGTGAGGGGCCCCAGTGCCTGCGCACCCACCGTCAGCCCAGCACATGGCGTCGTCCAGGGTGCTGGGGACGCCCCTCCACAGGGGGCTCTGGGCGGGGTAGCCGGGGTCCATGCGCCGCGTGCGGTCATCGTAGCGCCAGTACAGCCGGTCCTTAAAGAAATAAGTCTTGTCATTGTGGGCCCAGGAGAAGGCGGCGTCCACGCCGCCCGGCGGGAGGCTGAAGTCGGAGATGGGCCGCGGGTAGCCTTCCTCCACGTTATTGTCCCGGAACACCCAGTATCTGTCTCCTGGAGGCGAGAGAGAGAGCCGTGGGCCCGGGCTCAGGGCTGGGGCGCTCTGGCCCTGCACCCCCACCGCCCTGGGCACTGCCACCTCAGCCTCTCGGCAGACAGGAACCGGGGCCCCCACCGGGCCAGGGCCAGCCGCTCTGCATCCTCCCTGCTCCGCAAGCTTCTGCAGCGGGGCGGCTGGGACAGCCTCGTGAATGAAAACTTGCCTGAAGCAGCACAGAATCACCCCCTCTACCCCTCTGCCGGGTGGACTCCTGGGAAGTAGAGTAGCGGGGGCTGGGGGAGGCGGAGGGGCTGCCGCCCACTGGTGAGTGGTGATGATGGTGACGGCGGCACACGGAACGGGACCACCACCACCGACTACGCTGCACACTTGCAAGTCCTTAAACGGGAACTTTTGTGTTTACAAAAGATTGTGTCCCCCAGAAAGGCATGTTCCCGAGACTGTGACCCCGTCTGAAAACGGGATCTTCTAAGATCCTATCAAGACGAGACTGTAACCCTACAGGACTGGAAACCTTACAAACAAGGGGCAGGCCTGGCAGGGGACAGCTGGGGAGGGACACCAGGGTCCGAGGCAGAGCAGCTGCCCATAACCGAAGGCCGAGGCAACAGGGTCCACAGGCAACACCGGCTGTGGGAGACAATCGGGTCCTGCTGCGTAGGCCAGGAGACCTGCAGCACTGGTCACCACAGCCCTGGCAAACTGGGACAGTGTGGGTACGTCACCACAAAAGAAGGAAGAGAAAATAAAGCCCTTTGCCAGACAGGCAGGGGAGACGCAAACGGTGGTACATCCCCGAGCAGACCCTGCCCGGCCGTGAGGAGACCAGATGCCCTTAGACAGCGACACACCTTGGACTCTCCCCAACCACGAAACCTGATGTGTCCGGGGAGCACTTCCAGTGGGGAAACCACCAGGCCCCCCTTATCCAGGGGTCCCACAGGCAGCGCTGGCCTCCTGTTGGGATGGCGGAGACCACGCCTTGGCTGCCACATTCCTGCCAAACATGCAAACGCCACCGACAGGGGACTCCCGCAGTGTAACACGTGCAAGCCTCCAAGGTGGCGCTGCACAGCTGGGGAATGTTCCAGATTAATAAGGACCCACGAGAGGCAGGTGAGGCATGACCCCGGCAGCGTGTTCCTGGGGGCACAGGGTGACCCTGCTTGTGACTTACGCACCACTGGGTTGGGAGAAACAAAAAGGTGTGTGAGCGTGTAAGGGCACTCGCAGCGCCCGGCCTAGCAGGAGGCGCCCGAGGCGGCAGGCGTGCAGGAGGCTGTTACGCTTCTGGTGACCTCTCTGCAGGTGAGACGTTTTTCGAAACGAAAGGTTGAGCAAGGAGGAGTGTCACTGGGCAGGTAAGAAACAGCTCGAGCACTGCCACCGAGCGAAGAGGAACAAGCGGACGGGGCTGCCATGTGCAAGGATGAAGTGCGCGAGAAAGATCCAAGTTGTCTCAGCTTGGCCGTGCACCAACTGCCTCTGAGAGGCAGCCCCAGTGAGCGGAAATAAAACTCCTCTGCGAGGACACACGCTGTTCCCCGCTTCAGAATCATCGTGGGAGTAAGGGTGGCCTTCGTGGAGAGCTAGTACGTCTCCTGGGGCTCACCCTGCTGCAGGAAACTGAGGCACAAAGGCCCAAGCAGTCTCCTGGGTCAGCTGAGACCTCACGCGGATGCGGGGGCCAAGCAGGGCTCAGCACCCGTCGCCAGAGAGCGAGCGGGGTTCGCACAGGAAGTGGGCAGCAATCTCTCTCCTCAAGGAGTACGGTCGTGCCCGGTTTTGTGGAAACACCTGCAGCGTTGGGTTCACACCCACTCAAAACCTCAGAGTGCGAAATAGGGCATTGGTTACATCAAGGTGAGTCCGTCATGGACCAGGCCGGGCCCAGTCCACCGAGCGGAGTCCTGCCAAGAAGAGGGCGAGACGGAGACTCTGAGGCAGAGGCGAGGCCGGGGGACACGCGCAGGGGAGGGACACCCCTCACAGCCCCAGGACCGTGCCCTGCAGCACCGGGGTTTTGGATCTGGCCTCCAGACAAGGAGAGAGAAATTCCTGCTGCTTTGAGCCCCTGGCTGGTGGCACGCCTTCTCCGTCCCCTGCCCTGTCCAGAGTCAGCCTCCTCGGCACCTGGGTGTCTGCTGCCCCCCACCTCAAGAGGACAGGATTCTTCCCTGCTCTGCCCACTGCTGTGGCCAGTGGTGCTAGCCCAGAGTCGGTGCTCAGTACGCTCTGCCAAACACAGGAGCGGGTGAGCTGCTGTCTCTAGTGCTCCAGGCCCACGGGGAGAGCCTGGGAGCACCTGCCAGCTCTGCACGTGCCAGCTGGGTGCACGCGTCAGGGGGCTGCGCCGGCTCCGCAGGCGGTGGAGAGTGGGGTGGACCCCGGATGGGCGGAGCCCAGGCCTAGTGGGCGGGGCCAGTGGGTGGAACCCAGGTGGGCGGAGCCTGAGTGGGTGGAGCCTAGACGGGTGGAACCCTAGGGGGTGGAAGCTGTGTGTGCGGAGCCCTGGGTGGGGTGGAGCCAAGGTGGGTAGAGCCTGGGCTGAGTGGGTGTAGCCTGGGTGGGTGGAGCCTGGGCCGAGCAGGTGGAGGCCGAGTGGTTGGACCCCTGGGGGGTGGAGCCCAGGTGGGTGGGGTCCAAGCTGGGTGGGCGGGGCCTGGGAGGAGGGCAGCCTGAGTGGGTGGAACCCTGGGTGGGCGTGGGTGGAGCCCGGGTGGGCGGAGCCCAGCCGAGTGGGCGAGGCCTGGGAGGAGGGCAGCCCGGGTGGGGTCGAGGCCCGGTGGGGAGGAGGCCCCGCCCACCTTTGAAGAAGACGATCTTGTGGTCGCCGGGGCGCTCGTACACCGCGTCCACGCTGTCCAGGTGCGGCGGGAGGCCGCGCCAGAAGCGGTGCATGTGCGCGGGCCGCAGCGACACCAGGTGGCGGTCCCGGGTCAGCCGCCAGAAGTACTTGCCTGGGGGACAGAGGGGCGGGCTGCAGCGCGGCTGGCAGCGGCGGGAGGGCCCCCCCCACGCTGTCCGGCCTCACCTTTGAAGAAGAAGGCCTCCCCCCGGATCTGGGCCACCGCGTCGAAGTGCGCGTCACACCTGTGCGGCACGTCGCTCCCGGGCCTGCGGAGAGAGCCGGTGGGGGGCTGCGGGCCGCGGCCGCACGGCCCCTCACTCCCCAGCAGCTGCGGGGAGTCGCGCTTGTAGCCAAACCACTGCGATACCCCGTCTTGAGGGGGCCCCCCAAGTGGCCACCGCAGGCTCTGTGATGTGCAACAGGAGTTGAGGAGAGAATTCGGGGACGCCACAGAGTGAGGTGCACAGAAAGAGGAAGGCACATGGAAACGGGAGGGGGTCACCACAGCCCAGATCTCCAAGTGCAGCCAGGAGAGCGCCAGAGCCGCCCTGTGCACTGCCGCTGTGGGTGGAAACTGGGGTAACTGCTAAAGGCCAGAGGGCACCGTCTCCCACCAGCGCTCAAAGCACATACTGGGGGCCCCAGTTCCAATTCTAGAAATCCCAACCTTGGTGGCACATTTGCTGCTACACTGTCTGCAGTGGCAAATGACTAGAAATGACCTAAGTGTCACCAGCAGAGAACTCTCCAAGTCTAGGACGTGCACTCGCACGGGGCCACCACACAGCCAGGCAGGGCTCTGACTGACGCCCGAGGTTCTCCAGGAGCGTAAGTGCCGGAAGCAAGGGGCAGTGCGGTGTGTGTGACGGTGCCACTCCCCAGGCACATGCGTCTGTGCATTCACAGCTCCGCACCCATGGGGAGCTGGGTGCTGGGGGTCTGTGGGGAGAGGTGCTAACCCCCACTGCAAATGCCTTTCGCATCTTTTGAATTTTGTGCCACCGGGGCAGGTTACCTATTCAGTAAATGAGTAAAATTAAGAGCAGTGTCTTTTGACCTTAATAGGCTTTCATAAGGCATAGTTATGCAAAAAAGTACAGAACCAGCCCACTGCTGAGACAAATAAAAAAACACTTCACCTTAAATATTTGCACCCATGTGTTTGTGTGTGTGTGAAAGGTGGCAAGGAGACACCCTGGCTCTCAACACAAGGTACTGGGGTGGGCGCTGGATGAGGGACATTGGTTTAAGAAAAGGGCTGCGAGTTCCCAACACTCTCCCACTGAGAGGTGGGGTCTGGGCCCTCCCCAGACGCTGGGAGGGTGCTGACGGCTTCGCCCACGGGGGCCGGCTGTGGCGGGGCGGTAGGACTTCGAGGCTGCGCCGGAGGAGGCTGGGCAGCGTCTGCGCGGGCCTGCTGAGGCCAGCTCTCGGGACACGCCCTTTCGGAGGCCAGCGCGACGCCAGGAGACGCGCCAGCCTCAGGCAGAGGCCGCGGGCAGAGGGTCAGCTGACCGTCCGCTGAGCCCAGCCCAGGCAGCAGCCATGTGAGTCGGGGTCTCTCCAGACGAGGAGCCCGGCTCCCAGCCTCCCGTGCCACACCCACGGACGCCCCCACTGTCATGGAGCAGAGCCCAGCCATCCTGGCTGTGTCCCGTCCGAATTCCTGACCCAGGAACTCCATGAGCTTAATAAAACAGTGGCTGCTTCGTGCCGCAAGGCTGGGGTGCTCGTCATGCAGCAACAGACGGCTCAAAGGGTGAGAGGAACCCCGCGTTTGAAGTCCACACACCTCCACATCCTCTCTCTCTGCTGCCAGCCCCCCATTTGGAGGACTCTGATGAAGGGAGCTCCCAGGACCCGCCACCGGTTGGGGGCCAGTGTTTGCCTGGTGGGGTGAACCCACTGCTGTGTGTGGACGGACAGGCCACAGGGTGGGGACAACGGGCCCACGGCTTACTGGAGGCTGGATCGGTTATCCGGGGGCTCCGGCAGGAGAGGAGGCTCCTCGGGCTGTGCAGTAGGCGACACGGACTCTCGCACACCTGAGGGGGACGAAGGGGATGAGGAGGACGGTCGCATGGAGACACGAGACGCCACCTGCCTCCACACCCCTCCCAGTCCTCTCGGAAGACCCCAGGGATGGAACCAAGGCCCATTGGCTGAGACACCTGCTTCCCACCCATGGGGCTGGCATCTGCCATGGGAGGTGGGTGATTGAAGCCAGGTGTCCCTGGGGATGGGACGCCTGGGGCCTTGCCAAGTCACCCAGGGTCACCATGATGCTGACAGCCTTGGGGGTCGCGGGGGTTCTGGGCCCTTCCTTGGAGCCACCTGTGCTGCTGCCAACTCACCGTACAGCTGCCAGACGCGCACTTTGTCCTCGTAGGACAGCCCATAGCGCAGCGGGTCGCCCACGGGGCCCTGGAAGTACGGCCGCATGATGGAGTGTGGGGCCGCGACATGGCTCAGCCCAATGGCATGGCCAAACTCGTGGACGGCCACTGCAAACAGGTCCATCCCGTGGGCATCTGGGGACAGAAGGGCCTGCGTGAGCCCTGGGTGGCTGGTGGGGAGGCATCCATCGTTGGGGTCCTGGACAGGAGCTGGGGTGTACAGGCAGGCTCGGGGGTGTGGGGTGGGCAGGTCGTGCTCAGAGGTGCCGGGGGACAGGGGACAGGGTGTGGCAGGTGGTCTGCGGGCCAGCGATGCAACTGGCCCTGGCGACATGGTTCCACAACCCCTGTGGTTCCAATCAGGGCTCCGTGGGGCCTGCGGGCGGTTCTCAGCCCTGAGACCCTCCCCTGGTCACAGACATTACTTAGGGCGGGGCCGACTTCCGGTACAGGCCCAGCCAGTGAACGGTGAGGCTCTACCAGCCATGCGGGGTCAGTGCAGGATTCCCAGCCCTGTGCTGTTCGCCTGACACTTCCCCCAGACCCCCAGACATGCCCTAGGACAGGCACGGGGTCCCATCACAGTATGGAACATACGGGTCATGTGGGGGTCACACGCTGCCAGCCTCTTGGCCCTCTGGTCACCCGAGGTCCTGGGCAGAATGGCCTCGATGGAGCCAGGAAGGGTCCGTCTCCCTTCCCCACATCCACGGCCTGTGCCCCGTGATTTTGCAGCTCCCCCACCTGGGCCCTTGGACTAGGGGGGCCTGTGCTTGCTTGGGCCAACAAGGGGCTTAAGAGATGACCATGCACCAAGGCCCCTAAAGGCCCCGCAAGCTTCTGCTAGCTCTGTTGGACCCCAAGACCATGATGAGGGCAAACCTTAACTCATCAGAGGATGATGGGGCACCATTGAACCAGCCCTGTCGTCCCCAGTGCTGAGCCCAGATTCCACCCAGGCCAGGCCATAGACGGCCACGGGCCGCAACTGAGCTGAGCGAGCCCAGCCTGGCAGCACCACAGCCAACCAGACACTGAGACACTGAGGAAGCCCAGCCTGGTGGCACCGCGGCCGACTGGACACTGAGACACTGAGGAAGCCCAGCCTGGTGGCACCGTGGCCGACTGGACACTGAGACACTGAGCGAGCCCAGCCTGGTGGCAACACGGCTGACCACAGACAGCAAGTGAGCTCAGCGAGCCCAGCCAGGCCGGACCACGGCCGCCCACAGATGTCGGGGTGAGCTCACCCTAGACGAGCCACCCAACGGACTCGCAGATGGTGAGGCAGGCAGAGGGCACCGTTTGACACCTGATTCTGGCTCACGACGTGGGCCGTGACCATGTCTCCATCTTCACGGGGTTGGTGTGCTTCCTTGTACATCACGGGGTCTCTGGGTGCCCCTGGGTGAGAGATCACACAGGGCCCCCCAGGCTCAGCATCAGCCCCAGACGTACCCGAGGAGCGAAAGGTCCACGCCTCGTCGTCATCGAAGTGGGTGTCCCCGGCGGTGTGGTGGTCGCCGGGGAAGAAGGCGTGGGCCACGGTGCCGCCGGGGCCGTCAAAGGGGTAGCCGTCGTCGTGGTCGGCCGTGGAGAAGTCGATCTGGATGTCGGCCGTGCTGGCCGCCACCTCGTGGAAGTTCAGCGGTGCGATGTCGCTCCACACGCGGAGCGCGTAGTACATGAGCGCCCGCACCGTGTCGCGGCCCAGCGGCGAGTCCCGCGGGAACGTCCTGACCCTGCGGCAGGGGTCGGGGCCGGAGCCCTGGTCACCGAGGAGCACCCCCAGCCTGAGACGCCCTCACGGGGCCCCCTCCCCAGGGCGGACACTGTGCTCACAGGGCCACAGAGAGCATTAGCTCCCCCTGCTCCCCCTGAACGGGGACTTCCGCGGTCACCAGGGCCCCCTGGAGCCCCTTCTGACCCGGGGAAGCAGAGGGGCCGAGATCAGCCTGGGGAATGCTGGGTAATGGTGGAGCCCCCTGCCCGCCCCCGTGCCCACCTCCATGACAGGTTCCTCTTGTGCCACTTGGCGGGGGCTGGGGCCTGACGCCGCCTGCGAGCCAGGGCCATGGCGGGGAGATCCGGCAGGGAGCAGCGCGGGGTTTTCATCAGCGCCAGGGTGGCCTCATCTGTAGGGTGGGCAGTGGTCACGCTCGGAGCCACAGCAGGTCTGGAGGGGACGGGCCCAGCCCCGGCACGCAGGGCCCCGCGGCGGGAGGGGTCAAGGACCAGGACAGTGACACTCGACGTCTGCTAGGCTGTGGCATGGTGCTGCCCACCACAGGACACAACCACGCGCCTGCCAATCGATGGGCACAGCGATGGGCACAGCCGAGCCGGGCACCCCGACGGGCTGCAGCGGGCCAGCCACACAGGGCTCCCTGCGTCTCCCAGGACGCCTGCCCAGCTCTGTGTGTTACGCACGAGGCGTCCCCTTCGGAGGCTGGCCCTGCGAGGTTTCTTTACAAAACTGGAACATGATGCCAATGTTTTACAAGCAGAGCATGTCACATAAAACCCCAGATTTCTGGTTTCTCTTGGAAAGCTGGTAGCTCCGGCTGTGCCCCTCAGGGCGACTCTGCTGCAACAGCAGGTGGTGGCCCCCACAAAGGGGAAATCTCCCCACTGGCCCCCATGGACCAAGTTTGAGACCCTGCAGTGAAGTGGGGGACAGAGGGGTCTGGCCCATTGCTGTGCCCAGAGCTGAGGAGGGGGCTGATGGGGCCCCCATAATGGGAACACTCTGTCCTGCCCTGGGGCAGCCGGCCCACCCCAACTTCCCGTGGGCAGCCTGCAGAGGGGAACAGAGTCTGGGTGGGGGGTGGGAGACAGCAGGTGGTGGGAGATGACACAGGAACAGCCATCTCCCCACCGTCCCCGAGAACTGACCCAGGATGCCGGTGGCTTCCAGGCCACCGAAACGCTGCATGGCAGTGATGGCTTTGGCCAGCTCCTCTTGTGTCTGCAGCTGCCCTGCTGCAGGATCCGCTGGGGGTAGGTAGCCGAACTTGCTCAGCCACTCCTGGAGGCAGAGAGCAGAGTGAGGGGCAGTGGGGTGCTGGGGCTGCCATGGGGAGCAGGCTCAGCCCCCAAGGCACCTCCTTTCCTTCCCCTCATCCCATCACAACGAGTGCTGGAGAAGGAACACGGTGCTACTAATCGGGCTGAGCTTGTGCAGTGCACACCCCGCACCACTGCTCCAGTGGCCTGCCCCCCCACCCTCCCCCGCCCACCCCACTTCTCCCAAGGCAACAAATACCCAGGGGACACAGAAGAAAGAAAGCGAAGAAATAAAAAAGGTGCCAAATGCACCTGAGCCTACTTGAAAGGTGCAGCCGTGGAGCCCAGGTTTGAAACCTCAGCCCCAGGGATGCCAGGGGCTGAGAAGGGTGGTGGTTTCGGACCCTGGCTTTAGGACTCAGGCCACGAGCAGCTCACAGAGGGCAGCGATGTGCAGTGATCACAGGACACACCCTGGAGCCAGGCTGTCCAGGTTCAAATTCCACTCTGCCACCTCCTGCTGGGTGACCTGGGGCAGGTCACTCACCCTCTCTGGGCTGCATCCTCAGCTGCTAAACCCATAGGTGCACTTACTTCAGAGGGGGCCGGGAAGAGGACGTGCACTCAAACAGCACCTGGCCCAGGTGCTCCAGCAGGGCAGGTGCCATCTCCAGGGGATGGCTCTGTGGAAAAGGGCCCGAGGGGCAGGGGCACAGCTTCCCTGACCCGAGCAGGAAGCAGGAGTGGAGAGTGACCTTTTACCCTGGATATAAATCGTGTCCCCTGCCCCCCGGCCACAGCCCCTGCGCCATCCTTGGCGGTGGTCTGGGGAACAGGGGTTCCCTGCCATCCTCAGGGGTGGTCCTGGGAGTCAGTGGGCCCTGCCGTCAGTCCTGACGCTCCTATGACGGCTCCGTCACTAGCAGGGCCCCACACTAGCAGGGCCCGATAGATGGTGCAGGGCAGAGTCTCGGGGATGCTGAGTCCCCCCCAATTCCATAGCACGCCCCGAAGGAAGGCACGAACCCAGGGTGCCTGCCAGGAGCCCAACTTGCAGACCTGGTTTTTTGTGGGCATTTATAAGCTCTCTTGATTCATGTTCCCTGTGGGGGTCCCCAAAGGCTTCCTAGTTTGCAGCCTCTGCTGAGCGTTTCCTGTGAGTCCCTCCCACCCAGGGGAATCCTGCCCCGTGGGAACTGGGCAGAGGAAGGGGCCCTGCTGTCCCAGAATCCCCCAGGGCCACAATATCTGCATATGATTTGCATATAGCAGTAGAGAACCAGCCAAGCCTCTCCCCTTTTCCTAAATAACATTGAGTCCTGCCTGGGGATGCCCCCTCTGTTCCTCCACACCCTCCCCAAACTCCTACTGGCCCAGACCCTCTACCACCCCTGATAGGGGCCCCTAGGAGTGTGTGAGGAATTGGGGTACTCTGGAGCGCCCCCTCACGTCTGGGGCCCCTCATGGGCTGAAGGGCACATACTCCTGAGTGCTCGGGTGTGAGCAGCCCCGGGGGCCACGCACGATTAGAAAGCAGCCCCTTCCCGGGAGACCCTGGGACCTGGACAGCCCCCCTGGACTCTGGGCTCTACCCCACCCTGGGACCCCTTTTTGGGAGGCCCCCTTTCACACCCTTTCAAACCACAAGACCCCCCACATCAATCAGTAATACGGAGTCACCAAGCGCTTCCCAACTGGGCTCCCCCAACAAAATTCATGTATTTTTGGCCATACACGTTTTGAAAAGTTTGGCAAATCCTTAAAATTTCTGATTCTGCGGTTTTCTTTTCAAACATCAGGAAACACTCGCACACATCTGACAGGCCTGGGTCAAGGCTGCTGGCTGGGGTCACAGAACCCTGCAGCCTCCGGGTCCAACAGCTCCGTCCCCCGCACCACGAGGCTGCCGCCTCCAGGAAGCCTTCTAGGTTTCCTCAGGCCGTGCATGATGCAGGATGCTGCCCCCTGCACCCCCTTGAGCCGCTTGAGGCGGCTGGGCCGGGACAGGACACCTGGGAGAACTTCCCGCCCGGCAGCACCTTCCCGCCCGCAGGCAGGGGGATGGCTCGGTTCTGGCACCGCAGCCCCTTTGCTACCCGGGAACCATCACCCCCTGGTCCTGGGACGGCCCCAGCACCCCCGCCCCGAGGCCCCAAGGGCCCTCCGCAGCAGACCCCCCACCCCGTGCGCCCCTCCCGCGTCCTGCGGTCCCGCCCGAGGCCCTGGGGGGCTCCGGGGGCCCCTGGAGACGGGAACAACTCCCCGACTCGCCGGGGGAAATGCCAGGGCAGTGGGCGCGGCAGGACAAGCCCCTGGCGGGTCTGGGAGCTGCTGGGGGCTCCCCGGGCCGCCCGAGGGTGGGGGTCCCGCTCCCGCCCCGCCCCCGCCGTCCTCACGGCGACCGCCGTCTCCAGGGCAACAGCGGCTGCGGCGGGCGAACCTTCCAGAAGGCCGCTGGGGAGGGGCGGGGAGGCGCCCCAGGCCCGGCGCCCCCACCGCCGGCGCCCCCCGCCTGCGCGCCCAGCGGGTGCCGGCGCCGCTCTCGCTGCGCTCCGGGGACCCCGGGGAAACTGAGGCGCGGGGGGGCTGAGCGCGGGGGCGGGGGCGCCTCTGGCCCGCCGCTCCCGCCTGTTCACCCGCGCCTCGCATGAGGCCCTGTTGTTGCTGCTGTTCCCAGCCGTAACGAGGCACAATTTACACACCACAAAGCCCAGCTCGGTGGCTTTCGGTCCATGCAGAGCAGCGCGGGGCACCCCCGCCGGCGGAGCATTCCAGAAGGCCCCGGGCGCGCTTATGTTACGTCTCCTCCTGCTGCCGGGAGGAAGCTGCAGAGCGCGGCCGGGGTCTGTTCTGTCGCAGGGTCCCCGGGGCCTGGGGGTGCTGGGCAGCGACGCACTGAAAGGGTGGGGGGCTCTGTGTGGCCCACCCGGGCCGGGCACCTCTGCCCCCCACCTCCCACCGCTGACCCGCCCTGCGCCTGGGGAGCAGGTGCCCCATGTCACAGAGGGCGAGGCCCTGGCACCCGGGACAGGGTCCGGCACGGCTGAGGCTGCTGCTCCAGGCCCCCCAGCCCCAAGCTGCCCGCCACCCCACAGGACCCCGCCCCCAGGCCTGCCCGCCCTGCCACCTGCTCTCCCTCAGGCTTCCCACTCGCCCTGCAGGGCCGGGTCACCCGAGTCCCTTACAGGTGAGGGACACAAGGCAGGTCAGCAAGGGCCGGATGGCACCCAGGGTCTGGGCCTGGCCGCTCGTCCACATGGCCCCTAAGGACGCTGAAGGGAAGTGGGCTGTGGCGGGGGCCTCCTGCCCCCCGTCTTCATCGGGGTTGCCCACAGCTGTGGTGACCCCTGCAGCTCAGCATCTTCCCCCAGGTGATGCTCCCAGATCCCCTTGAGAGCCCCTCTGTCCGTCTGTCCATCCATCCGTCCACTCACCCGACAAATCTCCCTGAGTGCTTGCCATGCCGGGAACCAGGGTGACCCCAGCCTGGGGAGACCCCAGCCTGCTGACCCCATGGGGGAGACAAAGGGTAAGCAAGTGACAGCACAGGGGTGTAGCCGTGGCTTGTGAGTGCACCAGAGGAGGGACGACAGCAGTCAGCGTGACGGCTGCGCACGGCCCTGGGCTGGGGGCTGTGAACCCTGGGAGGTGGGCACTACTGCTGTCCCCGTTTTACAGGAGAGGACACCGAGGGCACAGTGCCAGGCAGAGCCGGGCCTGGAACCGCCCCACTGTGGGCAGAAACCGAGAAGGAGTGGAGAAGTCGTCCCTGGCGGGTGACATGTGGGCTGAGACCTGAAGGATGAGAAGGGGCCGGCGGGTGACAACTGGGAAGAGGGGTCCTGGCCGTGGGCAGGAACCAGCGCGTGCACACGGGGCCTGGGGGCACAGGAGGGGCAGGCTGTGTGCGGCCCGGGCCTGGTGAGCCGTGGGGCAGGATCGCAGTGCGCATGCCCAGCTCAGCCCTGCCCCGGCCTCCTGGGAGCAGAGAACCAGCCCCTCCCGGCGCACAGCAGGCCCCTGCTAACATGACAGACGCGCTGGCCTTGCCGTTCACGCACAGACCTGCCCAGAGCCGGGCAGCGGCTTACTGTCTGCCGAGCTTCCCAGCAGGTTCGCACCTCAGCCCGGTCTCCACGGAACCCACTGCACGGGCCGGGAGACTGAGGCTCGGCGGCGAGGCAGGCCCGGCTGGCACTGAGACCCAGGCAGCCAGTCCCACATCTCCTGTCCTGTGTCAAGGGCCTCCTTAGGGGGCCGTCAGCACCAGGCATGCTCCAGAAGGGACTCGCGTGCTTCTCCCCTCTCACCCTGCCCCCGGGGAAGCACCCGCACCATTGACACTGCCTGGCTCTCTCGTTTTGGGCTGAGGTGCCCCGAGGAGCGGGTGGCACTCACGCGAGCTCCCCCTGCCCTACCCAGGCCTCAGGGCCTCCTGGGCAGCCCCCGAGCCCTGCCTGTCCCCCACCACCAGGAAAAGATGTCCACCATCACGCAACCCCACATCCGAGCCCCCCGCCCGTGAGGGTGGTGACGACCAGGTGTGCCGACACGCTGGGTGGCGACGGGCGATAAGAACTCACAGACTTTTTCCTGGAGCAGACACTTTAGAGGACAGTTTGGCAAAGTCTGCCCATACGTGACCCCCACACCCCTCTCCACTGGACCCCTGGGACATTCCCATGGCTACAAGCCAGTGCCACTGGCTACAGCAAAATCCCAGACAGCCGCACGCCCGTCCCTGGGGGCCGCGCCGACTGTTGGCACCTCCGGGCCGTGAGTTGTGGGGGGTGGACAGAGAGAACAAGACAGAAGCTGATGTTTGCTGTGGAATGTTCTCTGAGGTTGAGGGTTCGCAGCACAGCACAGGGGGGCAGGTGCAAGCCATGAGGTGCAGAAGGGGGTGCAAGGCGGCCCTCCATGTAAGCCCTGGGGACAGGGGTGCCCGTCCTGCATGCCACGGGGCTCTATCTAGAAGGGTCCTCAGGAAACACGGGGTTGGGGGCTCTGCAGGGGGAGGTGGGGGGCGGGAGGGAGGGGGAGAGACTGAAGGGTCTGAGTACTGGAGACAGAAGATGAAAGGCTCAGGCCCTAGAGGGCGCGCACCTCAGGGCTCGCCACCAGCCCCGGAGGCCCCGCACCGCCCCTCCCGTCCCGGGAGCTGCCCCCCACCCCCACCCCCACCCCCCAGCGCAGGGCTCTGTTACATGCTAGTCGCCAATGGGCTGCATGGGCCGGTGCACCCGCCGGCCAGCTCTGCCGGCCAGCAGCCGGGTGGGCTTTCACAGGCGCCCTTCTCTGCACAGGCAGCCCCAGACCTGCGTATCCACGGGGCCGCTGGGTCCCCAGAGGCGCGGCCTGCGGCGGCTGCTAAAGGAGCTCCCCTTCCCCCCAAATGCTTCCCAATCAGGAGCCAGGACGTCCAGGGCGGGCGCCCTGAAGCGTCATTCCCCGCCACGGCCACCAGGGGCCGCCCTCCGCCCACCAACGCGCGCGCGGCCGGCTGCCCCTTCCCCTGGCGGCCTCCGGGCTCTGCCCACCGGGCCGCCGCCTCCGGCCAGGCTGGGGCTACCGGCCACTCTCGGCACGTCCCCGCAGGTGCCCGGGGAGCAGGGAGAAGTCCGCAGGTGTGAGCCCTCCGGGCTGGGCCGCCCCGCCGCCCCTCTCCCGCGGGGCACGAGAAACTTCGAAACTGCTGGGGCCCCTCGGCTCGGCGCGCACGCGGCTCCTCTCCCAGGCTGCCCGCCGACCACGGGCGCTCCCAGCGGGGCACCTGCGGCACCCTCGGAGCGGAAGGCGGAGGTCCGGAGCCACAGGGCACCCCCAGGGCGTGCGCCCCCACCCACAGAGCCGCGCGGAAGTGGAGCTGGGACACCTCGGTGGGAGGCAGCCGCTGGGTGGGCCCCCCAGGCACCGTCTGATGCACCATGGGCGGTCGCCAGCGCCCCCACGCACGGCCGGCCGGAGGGGCGGCGGCGGCCCAGGGCGGCTTCTCACCCACAATCTGCCGCCAAGTCCTGCCAACCGCAGGCGGCTGCGGGGGCCCCCGGAGAGTCCCCCACCCGGATGTCTTCTCCTGCCAGAAATTCCAAGGCCGCGGGACTCGCTTGGACCTGCTGGCTTTGGGGATCCCAAATGTCAAAGGCACTGGGTGGTGGGGTGGGGGGCCTCCAGGACCCCTTCAGGAGTTTGCCGGAGGACTTGGGCCCGTGGGCCTGTACCAGGCCTGGGACCCCTGGAATCCAGAGGAGTGAGGGGAGGCTGGGGGGACGGGAGCCCCATAAGGAACTGGCCTTGATCCAGTGGCCCCTCGGTGTCCTCTCCAGGCCTCTCAGGCTTGGGGTTGCTGAGAACTATAAGGTCAGATCTAAATTTCTGGGGTCCCGAGTAAGGGACCCCAAGCCTGGGAGCTGCAGTGGGGGTGGTCGGGGGTGGCGGGAAGTGGGAAGAGGGACAGCTGGTCACTGGGTGTAAGGGAGGGGAGAGGGCGCTGGGGAAGACCTTGGGGCGCGCTGGAGCCTGGGAATTGGGGGGGGGTGTGTGCTCACAACTGGACCAAGATCCGTGCCCAACGGGAGACGGCGCCTGGCACGCTTGATCCCCACCACCCTTAACGGAGCAAACTCGGGAGCCACCGGCTTTCGGGGACGACTACACCCGCTCCCCGGTCCGTCCTCGGCCCCGGTGGTGTACCCCCGCCACTCCCACCGGCGGAGCACTCAAGGTGCGCGGCGACCGCTGTCCTCAGCCGCCTGGGGTTCCCCCCTCGGGGCCGCTCCAGGCCGGCGACGGGGACGCCAGCCGCCCACTCTCCCTACCCCCACCTCGCGGGCTTCTGCGGCTGGGGCGCGCTCGGGGCGCACGGAACCCGGAAGGGTCCGCGGCACCGCCTTCCCGGACCCGGGTCCGCTCGCGCCCCAGGCCTCAGTTTTCCTGCCCAGGATAGGTGCAGGTCGCCCGGGTTCCCCAGGCCGCTGGGACCCGCGGAGCGTACGACGCCGACACGCGCTGGTACGGCATTCTCGGCGCGTGGGGACCCCGAGTCCTGCCGGGGCTGCGGCTCCTCGCTGACCCCCGCCCCCGCGCCCTCGGCCCCGCACTCACCACCCCCAGGCTGAGGTCCTCGGCGCGGGGCACGGGCGACGCGCAGCCTCCCCGGGCCGCCAGCGCGAGCAGGAGCAACAGCGGCGGGAGCGGGAGCCCGGGGCGCGGCGGAGGCGGCGGGCCCGGCCCCATCCCGCTCCCTGCGGTCGCGCGGGCCGCCCGCCGGCCCTTCGGGGCGCTGTCTCTCGCGGCCCGCGCGCCCCTAGCCCCCACGCGCCTCGACGCCACCACCGGCCCGCAGCTCCCGCCGCTCCCCGCGGACTGAGCCCCGCGCGCGCCGCGATCGCCTCCAAGCGCTGGGGGCGGGGACACGCTAATATATTCTAATAAGCCGGGGCCCGCCCCCTTAAAGGGCCCGCGCGGCCGTCCCAGGGCGGCAGGGGTGCGCCGGCGGGCGGCCAAGGGCCGGGCTCTGTCCGGGCTGCCCTCGGGAGCGGACCCGGGATTCCCGGCCGGACGCGCGCAGAAGTGGCTCCCGGCGCCGGAGGCCTGGATTCCTGGTCGCTGCTGCAGTCCCGGTGCGGGCAGCCTGCAGGGCGCCCCGCGGACGCTTGGAGGAGCCCGAGCGCCGCGGGAGGGGGCGGAGGAGGGGGCGGGAGAGGGTGGGAGCGGCTGGGCGCGGAGGGAGGGAGGGAGGATGAGAGCGTGGGAGGCGCTGGGGAGCTGAGCCTCTAGGAGGGGACGCTCGGAAGGGGGGTCCTGCGGGCACTCGGGGCTCCGGTTGGGGCCCGGGAGCAAGGGGCAGACCGTTAGGGGTCAGTGCGAGCCGCGCCTACCCGCTGCAGGTTTCGGGGGGTCGTACGGGCCCTGCACTGTGGGCTGGGTAGGCTGGAACTGCTTGGGGGAGGAGGTTCAAATGCAAATCCCCCGCACCCCCCCACCCCATATTCCCTTTCTCACCCTGTTGGGTGAGCACGCGGTGCTCGGAGGATTCGGGTCCCATTCTACAGGCAGGGAAAGGGGGCCCTGGCACTTCCACCCTTTCTGAGGGGAGTGATCCTGACGCCCCTACTCCAGGCAGAGCCCCCTCCGCACTGTTCTCCCCCAGCTGTGGCTTTGGTTGGTCGTGGCTGTGTTACTCTCCAGACACCACTGGATGCTTCTGGAACATCAAGGACTGTTATACCTGCTTCATACCACCAGGTGTGGACCAGAGGACAGGGGCTGCCCTGAGTCTCCCTGGCACATAGCCACAGCACACATTGGTCACAGGTGGCAGAAACCCAACTCGCACTGGATTTAATCAAGGAAATGTAGCTCAGGAAGCTAGAACGTCCCCGAGTTCTCTGGCTTCAGGCAAGGCTGGATCAAGTCACACACACCATGCAAGGAACACAGCTCCTCTCCACCCATGAAGCACTGGCTTCATCCCCAGGCAGGGTTTCTTCAAAGCGCAGCAAAGATGGCCCCGGGCAGCTACAGCCGACATCTTGGCAGCTTGGTAAACCCAGCGACGGTCTCTTCCCCCAGGAAAAGGCCCAAGGCTGTGTGTCTCTCACTGACGATACGGACCAAGCTGTCTATCCCTGAAGTTACGTGGCCGGGGGGTCGGGGGGCACATAGGCCAAACCACCCGGGCTGACAGTGGAAGAGCGGGCAGGTTTTCTAAAGGAAATTGGAGGCATTGCCACCAGAGTAAGGATGAGTGGTGGATGACAGGTAAGGCCGTATCAGGGGGCCCAGAAGACGTGATGTGGAGGGCGCCCCATCGGCGTTCTAACTGCATTTGAGGACGGAGTGAGGAATGTTGGCGGAGGCGCCGCAGCAGGCACCGAGGGGCGAGGAGCAGCCTGGTGCTGGCAAGAGCGTCCCCGCCGGCTTGTTTACCAAGCTTTGTGGCAGTGACCGGGGTGTACGTACCAAAGGGCCTCAGGAACAGGCCAGGATTCCACCCCAGTTGGTCCGGATGGGGTCTGGTGACCAGGGCAGGGACCCAGGATGCTTAGCTAGAGGACATGTCGCTGCAGAGCGGGGGCTGCGGGGCGCCACGGCTACCGTGTCCCCTGCCAGCCTGCCACCCAGCCACCCAGAATTCCAGCACCAGCGGGACCCCCCCACAGGGTTGGCAGCACTCACCAGCCGGGTGACATCACACTGGAGGAGCAGGGCGAAGGGAGCTTGGCGCAGCGGGTGGGGTGCAGCGACTATATTAATTTTTTAAACATGGTAACATATATATATACAGCACAGAAATCCCCATTTTAACCACGCCTGCGTGTACAATTCCATGGCATTAATTACTTCCACAATGTTGTGCCGCCGCCCCCCCCCCGTAAGGTCCCATCCACTTCCCATCCTGTGACTTTGCTTATTCTAGATGGTTCACGTAAGTGAAGTCATACAGCGTTTGTCCGTGGCAGCACGTTTTCGGGGCTCCCCCACGCTGCCGCGCGCACCAGGGCTCCGTTCCTTTCACAGCTGAGTAATATTCCGTTGCGCGGATGGACCTCATTTTGTTTAGCCACCGTCCGCGGGTGCCCACGTGGTGCTTTCCACTTTCCAGCTACTGTGCATGATGCCGCGATGAACGCTGGGTCCAAGTGTCTGTCTGAGTCCTTGCTCTCAGTCCTTTGGGGCATATACCCAGAGTGGAGTCGCCGTGGTGCAGGGTAATTCTAACTTCAGCTTCCTGAGGAAGCACCAAATTGTTTTCCGCAGCGGCTGCCCCATCTGACATTCCGCCAGCCATGTGCAAGGGCCCCTGCTTCTCCGCACCCCGCCAACGCTTGTTATTTTACATAAAAGGGGTAACAGCCATCCTGGTTGGTGTGGAATGGTATCTCATGGTTTTCATTCGCATTTCCCGACAGGCTAATGATGTTGAGCATCTTTTCATCTGCTTATTGGCCGTTTGTATATATTTTCTATGGTCCAGTATTCTCAATATTGACCCTAGAAAAACACTTCCATCTCTGCACAAGGCTAGTGCCAGGACGTATGTTGCAGCAGGATTTGAAATAACAAAAAATCAGAAACCGCCTAAATGTCCATCCTTAGAGGATAGGTGACGTCAGGGCTACGCGTGTGGTCGGGCGCGGTGGGGACTTGGGGCCCCCTGCACTGTCTGCCGAGCTTTGTGCCCCTGAGTGGGACCCCCTCCTGCTGGAGGAACGGGCCCTTTCTGAGACCGACTGGACCCACCGGGATGTGCCCCAAAGATGGAACACTTCGGAGAAGTCAGGGAGAATGGAAGGGGCTGCCTAGACGTGCTGATGAGTGAAAAAACAATTATGAGAAATAAAAAGCAGGAAAAACGAGCCCCAGAAAGCAGTCGCCGTGTATTTCCATTTACACCTCTCCATGTCTCTCTCCTCTGACCCCCGGATCCAGCCTTGCCTGCCACCCACTCTCCCTTCTCTGGTGCCAGCTCCTCCGGTTTCCCTTAGAGGACCCCCCTCTCCGTCAGCCCCGGCAGCGCATAGGCGAGGGGGCCACGCGCTTGGTTCAGGGAGGCCACAGGCCCACAGCGCCGCTGAGGCAGCCTCGAGCCGCTAGGAGGAGGCTCTCTCCGGGCTGCAGCTCGCAGGGCAGTGAACACGCGTGTGGGTGGGTGTGGGTACGTGTGTCTGTAAAGGCAGAGAAGGCTGGGGAGAAACACCCCACTGACACTCAGGGGAGCAGCCGTGTGGAAGCCCCCCGTCCGTGCTCGCCACATCCCCTGGGACCCCCTGACCTGTCTGAGCTCCGCCATGGCCCTCTGTGCGCACACGGGCCCCACTGTGCCCACATCTGCTGCCGGAGCCCGCCCTGCCTGGCTCTCGACTTGGGGGGCACGTCTGGGTCCTGCCCCTTGGACGAGACCCACAGCACCCCTGGGATGCCCTCCTCGGACTGGGAACCCTCCACCAGGTGTCCCGGGGGCCCAGCCCAGCCCAGTGGCCTCCCCCTTCCCGCAGGGTGCCCCGGTTGACCTGTGTACGTAACTGTCCCTGTGTGGGCCCTGGGGATGCTGGGGGCACAGACAGACAGACAGAGTCCTCCTAGGGCCGACACCTGAGGGGGGAGGAGGCCGAGGTGCACGGGCAGCACATGTGGACGCGGCGAGGGGCTCTGTGGGGGTGGGGGCCGAGGCAGGCGGGCACCGGGGTTGGCCCCGGGCGAACCTCTGGGTGTCCTTATGGGAAGGGTGGGGGAGACCCAGCCAGACAGGCCCCCGACGCCAGGCGCCTGCCCTGAGGTGGGGAAGGGGCTGTGGGCCCAGGAGGGTGCAGCCCAGCGACGCCTCCTCTCTCACCTCTGGACTTCCGGTCTCCAGAACCATGCGGTGCCACATCACTGCGGCTTTCAGCCACTGCATTTGTGGCAACTTGTTGCAGCCGCCCTGGAAACTCGGGCCCACAGCACCTCTAAAGGTGCAGGTGTGTTGTGGGGGACACACAGGGTGGGACTGGGGGGTTGGTCAGCGGAGTGGGGGTGAGGGCAGGGCTGGGGCAGGGTCCGGCAGCAGCGGGCAGCTGGGCCTGCAGTGGAGGGAGGCACAGGGCAGCGGTTGGTGGAGCTGGTGAGCAGCTTGGGATGGGCTGCAGCAGCAGGGCCCCGCATGCCCATGTCCAGGCTCCAGCCGGACCCTCTGGGGACCTCGGCTAAGACGCTCTGCTGCCAGGGGCCACCTGGCTCCCGTGAGTCACTCTGGGGAGCCCATCGGGGGGAGAGGGAGAGGTGTCCGGGAGGCTCACGTCTTCACATCTGCCTTGCTCAGGCCCAGCGTGGGGACGTGGCCGCCCAGCTGACCCCAGCCCAGCTTCCGCCTGCCACCGTGGAGAGATGAGCCCAGGAGGGCAGCCCAGCCGGGCCCATGGGCCGGAGCAGTGAGGTGATAATGACAAACGATCATGTCTTGTGCCATTGCACCGGGGGATTTACTCCACAGCCCCAGACCCCCAGCTCCAGGGCTGCGCCCCAAGTCTCCCTGCGCCCCGCCCCAGGCTTCCTCAGCGTGGCCTGAGAGGCCCCATCATGCACCCACAGCCCCGGCCTGTGAGCCAGGGTCCTGAGCCTTAGCTTCTGGAGATGGCACCCAAAAGAAAAGTCACGTCCAGTGGTCAAGGTTCACAAATGCCTCTTGGTACTTGAAGAGAACAGACTGTCAGCTGCTGGGACTGGCTGTGAGCTGTGCCTTGCGGCTCTCAGCCCGCATCCACGCCTCCATCCTACGAGGTTTCTGGGCCTCCCCTGACACCAGGCTCCCCGGGCAGGAGGAAACCGTTTCAGGCACCTCTGGGAAGCAGCCTGAGCAGGAAATCAGGGGGCTGCCTTCAGGCACAGCTGGCTCCAGGGGCTCTGCCTCGGTCTCTCCTTTCGTGGGTTCTGCCTCCTCTGTGGGTGGCCACCAGGGGAACGCCTCAGCGTCGCCCTGGAAGAGCACCTCTCCTTCCCGGTGCTCCAGGACAGGCCCTGGATGGAGGCTCCGGGCCCAGCTCGGGTCTCGTGCTTCTCCCTAAATCCACTGCCGGGTTCTGAGGAAAGTCGGGGTGCAGTTGGAGGGGGAGTGCACCTGTGTGCCCCTCTGGGCAGCGTTCCAGGGCCGTGTTCACAGGTGTACACAGTGTCTGGACTGTGCAACACGCAGGAAGGTGGAGCTACTCCCATTTTCAAAAGAACTGGAGCCGAAAACCCACGTCCACATGGAATCTCGTCCACAGGTGCTCACCGCGCCCCACTCCCGAGGGCCAAGAGGTGGAAGCCACCGGGTGTTACGAGCAGAGCACGGGCACTCCCCGCGCGGGCAGCCAACAAGGGAACATCGCTCGGCCTTGAGGAGGGAAGTTCCGAGCAGGCTGTGACGCGGGGAGCCTCGCAGACGGGACGCACGTGGAGGGGAGGCTGCGGGGCCGCGGGGCGGGGGTTGCTGGGGTGGGGCTCAGGCGGAAGTGGCTTCATGCTGGGGCGATGACGTTCCGGAATGAGCGCGGTGAGGCACAGCTTTGTGTGTCCTGAAACCCATGAATTGTGCACTTTTTCAGGGTGAATTTTACGGTCTGTGAATGGTCTCAATAAAGCTGTTGTTTTAAAAAGTTGCTTTGGGCAAAGTGTATGGTGTGTGAATCAGATCTTAAAACAAAAAGCAGAAAAGAAACAGAGGGAGGAGCTGGCTGCGTGTCCGCCGCGCCGCCCCGCGAACTGGCTGCGTGCACTTGACATGCCGGGAACGCCACTTAGAGCCAAGTGACCGCGTTTCATCCCGTCCGGACGCACCGTCATTTTTTGTAGCACAAAGAAGGGAAAGAATTGCCGCCAGGTGAACTATGACGTGCTGCTTTGCTGTTGTGTATTTTCTTATCTCCAACTTATTGACAGAGATCATCCAGCTTTAAGACGGGGATTTTGATCAGAATCCCGAGGCAAAAGGACAACGGCCTGCTGAGCCTCCCGCTGGCACTTGTCATGACTCGGTCCTCCGGTCAGCGTGGCGGTGCCTCCTGGGGCTGCCCCAACAAAGGGCCACGAGGCCGGAGGCTTCCAGCATCGCAGACGGAGTTTCTCCCGGTCTGAAATCGCAGGCTCTGAGGACGGTCCCTTCCCTGCCGGCCTCGGCGCTCCTGGCCGCAGACCCCTCCCCACAGCCTCCGCCCCCGTGTCCAGGTTTCCCTCTCCTCGTAGGACTCAGGCCCCACCGTAATCCACGACCTCATCCGAGCTAACCACATCCGCAGAGGCCCTATCTCCAGTAAGGCCAGTCGCGGGGTGCGGGCAGACGTGCGTTTCTTCACCTCCCGTGGAGAACCTCAGCCCTTTGGGAACCCAGCTGGCCATGTCTCCTGCTCGTTGGCCTCTGGGCTTCTTTCCTAAGGCCCCATAGTGAGCTGAATGGTGGCCCCACAAAGAAATGTCCCCCCAAAGCTGCAAGCATGACCTTCTTTGTGAAGAGGGTCTCTGTAGATGCGATTAAGAATCGCAAGGGGAGGTCATCCTCACAAGTAGGTGTCCAAGTCCAGTGACCCCCGTCTGCAGAGGAGAAGAGAAGGAAAGAGAACCCCGGGGGGACGGCGTGGAGACGGAGGCAGAGGGGAGCACCGAGGGCCGCCAGAGGCCGGGAGGGAGGCGAGGAACAAGTTCCCTGTCAGAGCTGCCCAGAGCACCCGCCCGGCTGGGGCCTGATTCCAGACCCCTGGGCCCCAGACCAGGGGAGAGTGAGTGTGTCGTTACCTGCCCCCGGCCCCGGGCTGGCTGCTTCACGAGACCCCTCCTCTCCATCCTGTGGGAGGGTGCCTGCAGTGATGGTGAGACGCACCCTGGCTGGCTGCACGGTGACTGTGCAGCTCCTCTCAGCATGGGCTGGGGCCTCTCTGTTCTCCAGGATCTGGGCCAGCTCCTGACTCACTTTGGCCCTCGAGTGCGGCAGGCGCAGGGCTGGGCTGCTCCGGGCCAGCCTGGGAAGGCCCTGCAGTGGCAGCTTTCTCCGGGCCCCTGCCAGCCTGGGGGGGTGGGAGTCCTCAGCATGCAGCCCACCGTCCTGCCACAGCCGTCACAGCCCAGCAGCCAGCTGACCACAGACGCACGCATAACCTCGGCCAGCGCGGAGCAGCTGTCGGGAGCCTGTGGACCCATGAGCCAAACAGACGGCTCCTGTGGCCCCAGGACACGGCTCCAGCTCTCCTGGTGTACAGGACAGAACCTCAGCCGAGCACCGTCCGCTGGGAAATCCCACGAGGGGACTGATCCTGCCCCAGGCCCACTTCTGTGCCACTGCTGGCTGCGTGTGTCCCTGACCCAGCCCAGCGCCTCCAAGAGCTGTCCTCACTCCACATCCTCAGGCCCTGCACAGACCCCGGACGTCACACAGATGGGGTCCTGGTCCTCCTTTTCATTTATTGAGGTGAAATTTACAAAACACCAAAGTGACCATTTTAAAGCATCGATTCAGTGGCATTTGGTGCCTTCACAATGTTGCACAGCCACCACGTCATTTAGATACGAAACACCCCATCACCCCGAAAGGAGGCCCTGGACAGATGGAGCAGCTGCTCCCCATTCCCGCCCCCTCCACCGCCGGCAACCCCCGCCTGCCTTCTGCCTTTGTGATTCGCCTCTTCGGGACATAGTTACCCGAGAGCCGTCCTGTCACTCGGCACCATGTTTTCGACGTTCATCCCCACGTGACGGGTCTCAGAGCTTCGTCCCTTTTTGTGGCCGATTGAGAGTCCACATTGTGTCGATCCATTTGCCTGCCGGTGGCCATCTGGCAGGTTTCGGCAGTGCTGCTGTGAACGGACTTGTACGGTTCTTCTGGTACTTCATCCAAGAGTGACTGCCGGGTCTCGCAGGAACCCTGTTTAACTAGTGGAGGAGCTGCCAGGCTGTCCCCCAAGGTGCCCGCACCTTTTCCAGTCCCTCCAGCAGTGCCTGAGGGTTCCGGTTTCTCTGCTTCCTCTCCAACATCTGTCATTTTCTGTTTCTGAACAGCAGCTGTCCTAGTGGGTGTGTGGTGCTGTTCCGGTTTGCTAAAGCTGCCGTTATACAAAATAGCAGAAATGGACTGGGTTTTATAAAGGGGGTTTATTTGGTTACAAAGTTACAGTCTGAAGGCCATAAAGTGTCCAAATGAAGGCATCAACAGAAGTATACCTTCACCAACGGAAGGCCAGTGGCATCCGGAAAACCTCCGTTAGCTGGCAGGCACGTGGCTGGCGTCTGCTCATCCCAGGGTGTGTTCCAGCTCCTCTCTCAGCTCCTTTGCGTTCTTCAAAGTGTTGCTTCTGGGGCGTTTTGTCCTCTCTTAGCTTCTTCGGAGCAGAGTGTCAGCAAAAGTCTGCTTTCAATGGTCATCTCCAAAATGTCTCTCTTGGCTGTAGCTCTCTCCAAAATGTCACTCAGCTGCTCTGAGGGCCTTCTGTCTGTGAACTTCTACATGACTCAGATGATTAAATCAAGGCCCACGCTGAATGGGCAGGGCCACACCTCCATGGAAACATTAAATCAGAGGTTACACCCTAACCAGAGGGTAGGTCACGTCTCCATGGAAACAACCTCATCCCAGTATCTCAGGAACTGGCTTTCTCTTGGGGACCACAGTGTATCCATGTGAGACCCAGCTGGCATTGCTCTGTGGTTCCACTGTGTGCGCTTCCCTGGCGGTCAGCGATGTTGAGCATCTTTTCATGGGCTTTGCTGCCACTTGTGGCTCTTCCTTGAGAAACATCTATTCGAGTCCTGGGCCCATTTTTAACAGGCCTATCTTTGGGCTGTTGCGTTGCCACCAAACACACACTTTCCAGGCGTCCCTTTCCAGCTCACTCTGCAGGCACTGCGCCCCTCCCCGGCACACCCTCTTCTGGGCTCCTCTGGATTCCCTGCATGTCCTGGTGTCTCGGGACCCTGTCTCACCTGCTGTGACCACCCCTTCACTGCTGGGGCTCCCTGGGGCCTGGTCTGGGCACATCCTCTGCTGGTCTCCACCTTTCGAGGTGCTTCAGTACGAGCAGTCTGCTGCCGGCCATCAGGCTGTCCCTGCCATCCCGAGCTATCGCCCCCAGCTCAGCCTCCTACGACCCATCGCCCACTGACCGGTTGTGTCCAAAGCCAAGCTCAGGACTTCCCTCCCTCCAGCTCAGTCTTCTCCAAGTGAGGGGCAGGGATGGCTCCAACCCAAAGGTCTGAGGCAGAAACCAGGGCAGCAGCTGCTGCTTTTTAAAATCGGGGTAATGTTTCCTGACCCCGGAAGCACTCGTTCCAAACAAGTTCGTTACAAGTGATGAGGAAAGGAAATAAATGTCTAAATCTTGGCGTTATTAAAAGTCAGCAAATGTTTCCTCAATTTTCTGCAGTTCTAGATACGCGCTGCAGAAGGAGTTATCTCATATGAATTCATATTAAATTTTGGAAGATTAGTGTCAGGGCCCAGTGAGGTGAAGCTGGCAGAACGACGGCCTGGGCAGAGGGGGACGTGGGCGGAGTGCACACCTGGCATTAGCAAGTGAAGCCATGGCGGCCGCCCGTGGGTCCGTCACCCAGTGCCCGGCCCAGGGCACTGCACTGCATTTAGTCATCAAAGCGCCCCAGCCTCCTCCTGCCCAGGGCAGTTTCTCATTTTTTTATAGTTGGATAATATTCCATTTAATAAATGCACCATTGCTGATCAGCTGATTCTTTCTGATGGTCATTTAGGCTGTTTCTGATCCTTTTGCTATTACAAACAGAATTGCTATAAATTACCCTGCACATAGCTCATTTCTCATATATGCACAAACATCTTTAGCACAAAGCAGGGGCCGGCAAACTTTTTCTGTAAAGATCCCGATAGTAAATATTTTAGGCTTTCTGGGCCCCACAACTTCTACACCAACAGCTTGGTTCTGCTGTTGCCGTGTGAAAGCAGCCAGGGGCAACACAAAAATGGCAGGTGAGGCCGAGTTCCAGTAAAACTTTTTGTGATGCTGAAATTTGAATTTCATGTAATCTTCGTATCACAAAATATTCTTCTCCTGATTTTTTGGGCCCGTGAGTTGCAGTCTGCCAACTCCTGGCATAAATTCTCAGAAACGAAGGACTCATTGGAGGGATGTGCCAAACTGTCTTCCAGGGAGGGTTTCGCCACCAGCCATGTGCCAGCATCCCTGTGCCCAGCCCCTTCATAGCAGCGAGGGGCGTGTCCTTTCATGTTCAATGGACATTTGCCCCTGGAAAAGCCAAAACGATCACGAAAGAGGATGCAGCAGGATTTCCAAACTTACCAGAACCCACAGTGTTGAAACTGCGTGGCCCCGCATAGGGACAGGCTGTCGGGCTGATGGAGAGAGCCAGAGCCCAGGTTTCCAGCACAGCTCCAGGACAAGGCGACAGGGAAGAGGGGGTCTTCCCAGGAAACATGCTGGGACCACCAGGCATCCACAGCAGGAGGGTGGAGGGGGCCTCCCTCCCACCACATACAGATGAACTCAAAATGGATAAACACCTAAATGTAAGAGAAAAAAAACATAAAACGCTGACAGGAAAACATAAGGGGAATCTTCCTTGCATTAGGCAATGGATTCTTAGAGATGACACCAAAAGCACGAGCAACACAAGAAAAAATAAAGTGGACTTATCAAAACTAAAAACTTTAGTGCATCAAAGAGCATTATCAAGAAAAGTGTAAGAACCTACAAAACGGGAAGAAATAGCCGGAAATTCTATGCCTAATGAGGATTTAATATCCAGAATATATAAAGAATACCTACAACTCAATAACAGAAAGACAGATACCTGATTTTAAAATGAGCAAAGGACGAGGAGAGGTACTTCTCCAGAGAAGATAACATAAATGCCCAATAGACACATGAAGAGACGCTCGGCATCCTTAACCACCGGGGAAATGCAAACCAGGCCCCCGTGAGCAGCCCCTCGCCCCACCAGGACGGCTACATACGAGACAGGTGACAGCACGGGTCCGTGAGGCTGTGGGGAAACCGCGATCTCGGACCGAAGCAGCGGGGATGCAAAAAGGCACAATCACTTTGGAAAACACTTTCATGTTTCTCAAAAGTTAGACAGAGGATTACTGTGTGGCCCAGTAATTCCACATCTAGGTGTATGCCCAAGAAAAAGGAAAATGTATGTCCCTGCAAAAACTGCTACATGAATGCTTGTGGCAAAATTATTCATTACAGCTGAAAAGGAGAAACGACCCAAATGCTCATCAATAGATGAATGAGTAAATGCAATGTGGCATATGAACACAATGAACTACTGTGAGGCAATGAAAGAAGAAAGTACTGATACATGCTACAGCACGATGAATCTTGAGAACATTATGCTAATTTAAAGAAGCCAGACACAAAAGACGACATACTGCATGACTCCTTCTATAAAAAATGTCCAGAATAGACTAACCCACAAAGACAGAGATGAGTGTTTGCCTGGGGCTGGGGAGGCTGGGGGAAAATAAGGGGTGACTGCTAATGGGTACAGAGCCTCTTGTTAGGGTGAGTAAAATATTCTAAAATAGGTCATAGTGATGATTGTGCAAGTCTGTGAATATACTGAAAACCCTTGAAATGTGCACTCTGAATTGTATGGTATAGGAATTATATCTCAATAAAAGTGTTAACTGTTTACATCCTTTTTCTATTTTCTATTGAATTGTTAGTCTTTTTCTTATTGATTTCTAGATACTTTTTATATATTAGGGATACTAGCTCTGTGTGATGTGCCTTTGGTCCAGTCACTTCACACAGATCTCTCACCGGAAGTTGCCAAGATTGAGACTCCTGACCAAATTTGCTTTGATGGTTGAGGGCCAGAAATGGCCGAGGGTGGTTTAGATTTCAGAAACATCACTGGAGCCCAGAAAGAACCCTCCCCGGGGTAAAGCCATCCTCAACCTCCCTGGAAACCGGGACGCGAGTCTCTGCATGACCAGGAGAACTGCAAGACCTCCGACGAGATCCTGACCAGCCAAGCCAGGGGAGCCCAGGGAGCCGTCAGGACACCTGCAGGGTCCCAGGAAAGAAGGACAGAGGGAGAGGCTGGAGCACCTTCCGCTGACAGCGAGCCACCCACACTGCCCGTTAATCGTGGCAAACGCACCAACCCATGTAGATGTCCATGTAGGGAACCAGGGGACACCTGGGAACTCTCCCCACCAGCTTCATAATTTTTCTGTAAATCTAAGATTATGAAATAAAGATTCATAAAAACAAGAATAAGGGTGCTCTTTATGTAGCAAAGCGGCAGTAAGTCCAAGACAAATGGTAACTGAAGAAACAACGTGAAGCAGGAGGCCCATGGCAAACTGTGTGTGAGAGAGAAGTGTGTGGGTTCTGGGGGTAAGAATATATCTTTGAATCTGTGTGCATTGGTAAAAAGCAACTTGGAAGTATTCATGAGACTCACAAGAGACTAATACCTAAACAGGTAAGTCAATCACTTGTTCAAATCAAATAAAAACCTGTATGTTGGTGTTAAATATCCACTGGAGTGGGACATTGGGGTGGAAGTTTCAACCCTTCCTTAGCAGTGCGGGCAAATCATACCCCGTGCTTTACCTCCCATCGTTCCCCTTGTCTGGGTGTGCCCTCGCCAACGCCAGCCCTGGACCCCTGCCCTTCCCGTCTCTCTGCGGGACTCTGGCGGAGCAGGGGGCCCCCTCAGCTTGCCTCCGGCCATGGGGAGAGTAATGGTCGAGACAGGCCACAGGCCACAGGCCATGCAAGCACAAAAAAGACGTCAAAGCAAACGAATTCTGACAAAGAGCCAGTATGACTAAAAACAGGTGAACATGTTTTCTGGAGAACAATTTTATTAGCACATTTTAAGAACTTTAGAAATGATCCAGCCAAACGACTGCAAATGTACCGTGCGGGAATAATCTCCAAGTGGGAGGATCTCTTCACAAAACGCTCACAGCGGCATCACTGACCGGTGGGACGAGAAGGGTGGTTGAGTCACAGGGTGGTGGGGGCGCCTTGTGGGAAGCTGCAGTTGTCACACGACCTGGGAAATCACCTGGGTGACAGCGCCGGGCCGGTGTGCAACACGGGGACCATGAGATGTTGGGAGCCGGCGTGCGTGTTGCTGCCAGGTTCCGGGGGCGCGACGGCTGCAGCGTTTGGGTCCCACTAGGGCAAACGGGGCCCAGGGAAGGCCTTTCTGGAGGGGGTCACCTTCTCGGTGCCAGGGACCCGCCCACACCTCCACGCCTGCTGCTTGTGGGGCGCTGGCTGCTCTGTGCAACCCAGCACGCAGCAGGATGCGGCCACGAGGGCGTCGGCTGTGCCAGCAGGGCGCTCACTCCAGCCACACGGAGTTCCAGGCCCCAGAACCAAAGGCGACCTGACTGGGTGTTGAGACTGGGGGCTTCCTTCTGTTTCCCGCCAGGACGACGCTGGCTACACCCGTTTTATGGACCCCTCATCAGGCTTCAGCGGCCTAGAGCAGCGCCCACCCCACCCTCACTGCACCTGCTACCTGAGAGCCGCTCGGACACCTGTCTCAGTGCCCCATGATGCCACAGCCACGAGCATCCCCGGAGTGCTCTGCTTCAAAACAAAAACGTCGAATGTTAAACAATCCGGCAGCCTCCCCCAAGAATTCTGCACGAGCCACCCCCAGGATGCCTCTGTAAAGGAACCACTTAGCTGCCATCGGTGTGGAACATCTCTGCTGCCTCTTGCCGGATGTAGGGGCGAGCTGAGGCACCCCCAGCATAAACAGTCACACAACATGCAACAACGTAGCATTCTGCTGAGTTTGGGCCCCACATAATCTCCGTTGGCCATCGAGGCTCTTATTTCTGTGTAATAACCATGTCCCTTCACAGTGGAAAGACCAAGACAGCAAGGCAATAGTGCGTTTTGTAAAAAACAAGAGCACAAAGGGAGAAAAAAGGAATTAATCTCAGCATGCCCAAGTCCAGTCTAAACAGGACAAAAACCCAGAAGCCACAGTAAAAATGAATGACGGCCACAGAAATCAATTTTCACACAGCAAAGACAGCTATAAACAAAGTCAAAAAAGAAGCTATACATTGGGACAAGAGTCCTGCCAGGAGAAGAGAGAAAGACCAACTTCCTTCAAACACAGCGAGCGCTCACAATTCACTAGGACAGACGCTGGTCCACAGCAGGCCAAGGGCAAGGGCCACAGAGGAAGAAACAGGACATCCACGAACCTAAGAGACTCTGCCCCATCTTGCCCTCAAGAAATGAAGTTCAAGTGGGAGAACTTTCGTTTTTCTGATTTGGCAAAGATGAAAAGTTTGGGAGTTTGCTATTTCTGGAAGGCAACTTGTTATTGTTTCCAAGTGTAAAACACCTGTGCCTTCTGGCACAGCGCTGGCACTTGTGGGGCTCTGCCCTCCGGGAGGGGACGTCCTGCCGAGGCCGTGGAGACGAGCACACCTGAGGACTAGGGCTCCCAGGCCCGGCACGCGGCGTGCGGCCTGTTTGTGGAATGAGCGATTACGGCCCCTGGAGGAAGGAGGTTCGAAATGACTGATGTGGCCCCGCTTCAAAGATCAGCAGGTAAAGAAAGCACAGACCTCTGTCTCTCTCTCGAGTGTGTGCTGGGGTGCGGACAGGCTGACAGCTGAGGCCTTCCCCCTGCTCCCGGGTTCCGGGGCGGCAGTTCTCCCAAGGCCGGCATTACCTTCCCAGGGAGCCTCTTACATGCAATCCTGTTTCCGCAGCCTCCCGGGGCTGCACCCTTGCTCAGGACGCCCTCCCACCCCCTCTGCTGCCCTCAACAGCTGCCAGCAGCAGGCCTGTGTTTCCCATGAGAAGTGAGCTTGGGGAGATTCTATTTTAAAAGAAGGAAAACAAATGGTAAATATCAGTTTCTGATTTTGGTGCATTGACAGAGTTAAAATGAAACATGATGCTGATATAGAAGGGATTTAAGTTAGATACACAGAAGAACCTTCCTGCTATGAGGACGAAAACACTGCTCTGAACTTTGAATCAGGGGTAAGTCAGCAAGCCTTCATCTTGGTGTTTCAAATAAAACGGAAGCGTGCAGAGCCAGCATCTTCTGTGCTGACCTGGCACTGCCTGGTACTGCAAAGTGACAGTTCCTGCGGCCTGGATTGCTGAGCAATACAACAAACATACTTCCCACGTGGCTGGAACCTGCAGGGATCAGAGAGCATCTCAAGGACAATTTTAATACCAGGCAAGTGACCAGGGGCTGAGCTGGACACAGCTCAAGTGAATAAAGGGACTTTTTACTACAGGACACCGTGGCTCTTGAAGAATGTTCTTAGTTGAGGCTTTCTGAATACAAAAGAGAGAAAACCACCTGGAATGGCTCAATCAAAAAGGGAAAGCTTTCAGCCGACAGAACTTGAGGGAGGAGGCTGGCTGGCTTCAGGCACAGCTAGATGCAGGCGCTGCTGGGCACCCTCGAGTGCCTGCTGCTCTGCGAATGCTCTCTCCGGGGGCTGTGAAGATGGCTGTGAGCGGCTTATTTCCCAAGCTCTGCCTCACCGGTGCCCAGCGAGCCTGACTGGCTGCGAGTGGGACATGCCACGGCCTGGAGACGGGCACGGACAGGAGGCAGGTCGAGCGGCTGCTCTTCGGAAGGTGGCGGGTCCCGCGCAGCCAAGCACCAGCGTCAGAGGGCAGGCGGCCAGACGGGAGCATCAGAGTCACAAGCCAGACAAGGAAGAGACCGCCCCTGGACTCCTAGCTAAAAAAGGCGTTTTCCTCCCATTTTATTCGATAATACACTTTCACAGAAACATGATATTATTTACAAATATTACAGGTAAGAGACTGCTGGTCGAAAATCTTAAACCCAAAATGTCATCAAAAATTAATTTACAAAAACCACTGAGTGTCCAAGGGAGTCCCCAGGTGGAAAATCTGGACAGTATTCTGCAATGGAGCTGTACAGGAACAAGCTTTTCAGCGCTTTTGATTTCTGGGATCTCAGAGACACACCCCACTGTGACTGGGAGGGGGAGACCACCTCGAGGGCGACTCAGGAGGCGCTGCTCTGCAGGTTTTTAGAGGCGGCGAGCATCGCTCTGACTTTGGCCATCAGATCCTGTGCACAATGGGACAGAGAGAGCCTGGTAAGCTTTCCAGAAAGATGTGGGAGCCGGACAACCCAAGCAGCAGAGCAGTTTCTTTCTTACATCAAATAAAAGACCACTTGGCGAGGTGCCTCTTTTGTTTAAAAGAATGGCAGGGATTCACTGAGGCTGAAGTCGCTCCTCTAAGTTGTTCCGAAACTCCCACTGCTGTGACCCCACAAAGGCTGGCAGGAGGACGGGCCTGCGTCCAGGCCCCAGGCCTACTCCGCGGAAATGAGGCCGCCTGGGCACAGCAGTTTGGGGGCCAGACTCCCACCCCTGTCCATCCTCTTTGGGCCGATGAGAGAGGAAGCTGGGAGTCAGTGGAAGGGAAAGCCCACCTGGCAGCTGAGGGCCCCTCTGGAAAACACAGAATGGGGACGAAGAGCCTACTGATTTTACCTGAGTTATTTTGCTTTGCACAGAAGAAACAATAGCTGAAGAGATCTGACCGTCTTTTTCCTGAGAAACTCCCCTAATGGAAAGAGAGATTATAGAGCTTTAGTACATTGTTAAAGGTGAGTGGGATATTTGAAGTGGCATGGCCTGGGGCCGGTGGACTTGACTGCAGGGCACCTGCTCGGCCTGGTCTGTGGTGACCAGCTCCGAGAGCACGGCTGCATCCCAGACGACTTCACCTTTCAGGGGGCACTTCTGCAAACCCAAGGAGTGGACAATTAGCCAAGCAATCACAACTACTGCACTTCCTGGAGGCTGAGCAGCCCACTTCTCCAACACGTGCAACGGCTGAACCCAGGACAACCTCACAGCCAACGGACTTGCAGGTGGGAGGAAACCCGAGGCGGCTCCTTTGTGGACTCACAGCCTCTCTACTGGGCCACCTCGGGACTTCCTCTGCCCAAGGAAAGGTGAGGGTGGGGAGGGCCAAGGCAAAAGGAAGAATCTGGGTTCCCAGCAATTCCGGTTTGCCCATTCATGGCTTTCACCCTCCTTCCCTGCCGCATGCCAACCCCCGGCACCAGTGGAAAAGGAGACACACAGATGTTGGCACAGCACCTCAGGAAGTGGGTGAAGGGGCCGCTACCTGGAGTGCTCCTGGCTGGAGCCCCGGCTCTCGGCGGGAGAGACGCTGGCTGAGTGGCCCGAGTGCCGGTGTGCGGGCAGCTTGCTGGGGGACGCCGACTGGGAGCGGGCCTTGGACTTGGTCTGTGACCTTGACCGCCTTTTCTTCTTCTTCTCGTGGGGACTTCTGAAAGGAAAATGTTTTTATGAGAAAAACCTGAGTGTGATTTGGAGACAAAGCACAGAGCATTAATACTCAGTAAATCTGGGGTCTCAAGTATCTCTCAGATAAATGTTTTTCAATGGACAAATAAGTGATTTAACCTATGTGCATTAATTTCTTTTTAAAGTTATATCTAATTTTTTAAACTAGCAATTGATGGATTAAGCAAAATAATTGATAGCCTTAACAACAATCATCTGGAAATAAAATGAGAACAGATTTCTCTGTGGAAGGAAGCTTTTGTCCCTGTTTACAGTTCATTTAAGCACCTTAAATAAAATGCATACAGTACTTAAAATAGCACTTTATCTGCATTGAAAATACATAAGATGACCAACCAAAGGCAGCGATTATACTGCTGTGCCGGTTTGGTTACATTACGTCCCCCAAGAAAAAGCCATGATCTTTTAATCCAATTGTGTGGGATATCTGGATTGTTTCCATGGAGCAGTGGCCTCACCCATTCAGGGTGGGTCTTGATTTATCACTGGAGTCCTATAAAAGAGCTCACAAACAGGAGGACCTCAGAGCAGCTAAGAGAGACATTTTGGAGATGCCTGTTGAAAGCAGACTTCCGCTAGCCCAGAATTTGCCTGGGAAAAACTAAGAGAACACGCCCAGTCGCCAAGAGAGGAACGTCCTGGAAGAAAGTAATTTTGAAACCAGAACCCTGGAGCAGATGCCAGCTACATGCCTTCCCAACTGACAGAGTTTTCCAGACACCATGGGAGTTCTTTAGTGAAGACAGCCTATTCCTTCATGTATAGTGAGTGGCCCTAAAACTTTATGGCCTTAAGACTGTAAATTTGTAACAAATAATCCCCCTTTATAAAAGCCAATCCATTCCTGGTATTTTGCGTAATGGCAGCGTTAGCAAACCGGAACAACAGCCCTTTCATTTATGCTGACTTAACAAGTTTCCCCAAAGAAAATGGAAGATTATTAAAATCAGGTATTACATACAGGAAAGTTTGGAGTTTTTCTTGGACTGACTGGTTCTGAGGTTAGGCTGCTGAACAGGCTTGCATTTCCAACAGTTCCCAGGCTGAGAAAAGACACCGTAAACTTGCCACCCCCAAATGGACGCCACACACTGCTGCCCCGTGTGGGGCCAGGCTCTCCCACCCTGTCCCTGCCTCTGACTGTGCCATCCCCAACTCCCCACATATGACACGTCACAGAGCCTGTTGACTACACCTCAGAAAGGTTCCCCATTCCATTTTTTTCCTGTCCAGATGTGAAGACCATCCTTCTCTCTCATCTGGACAACCTGTCTGTGGCTTCCTACATGGATCCCTCCATTTCCACTGGAGCCACCAGGAGCCTCCCCTACCCCACTGAGGAGCACCCTGAAAACAGCCTGAGCCGGTGCCCGGCGAGGGCAGGCACCGCAGCAGCCTCTTGGTGCCTCTAGCCAGCTGAGGGCCAAGTATGGAGCGGAGACCGGCATGCGCTAAGGGTGCTGGTCAGAGGAGAAAACTCCCTCACTAATGGATTTAAGAGCATTTGATAAATACTTAGAATAGCTTCCAGTTTTTCTTCTGGAAGGTTTATGGACCTCGAATTACCCGGAAATGAATCATCAAAAGCCAAACTTTATCTAAAAAAATAACCGAGCTGCTGTTTTGAAAGGAAAATGTAAAATCTGTGTGTGTTCTTCCACTTTGAGTTGATGAGGATTTTCCCACAGGCAGAGAGAGTGCCAGCAGAGAACTGCAGGCAGAAGGGTAAGGAAGGGCTGTGTGCGTGTGGAGGCCATCGCTGAAACCGCTCACAGCCCACGGGGCAGACCAGCCAACCTGGGCCCCATGGACACAGAGCCTGGGAGTCAGAACCGCCTGCCCCTCGCGACTCTGAGGGTAGGAAATCCAGCGAGGGTAGTCTGGGAGCTGCACCACAGAAATCGGACTCCAATCTCCGCAGCACACTGAAAATCCTCTCTCCGGCCCCAGAAAGCACTCCAGCGACTGAAAAGCCATCTGCAGTGTGGGCCAGAGCCACACGGCTCCCTGGGAGGTGATGAAGGCGATGCTTGAGCTTGGCCCGCATCCCTGAGAGGACAAGCCCAGCCAAGAGGGCACTGATGGCCCAAGCAGGGAACAGACTGCCTGAGAGCCCAGGGCCCTCTCCGTCGACCCCTCGACCATGGGGGCTGCTGCCTGTGTACCCAGAGATGAGGGCCAAGTGCCCCAGAACAGCGCCCTGGTGCTGCTGGGAGAGGTGGCCTGCCCGACACCCAGTGCCCACCTGACTGCTCAGTGCAGCAGTCCTGTCCTATCCGAGCTCTCAGGAAGCAGCCACCCCACTCCCCAGAGACTGCCCCGGTGGCAGGGGCCTCGCTCCCAGAGCGCGCAGCTCTGAGTGCACCAGGCTCCAGCAAGTGGGGGAGGCTTCTCAACATGCAGGGGCCAGGCATTTGCTAGGCCTGGTTTCATACTTTACTTAAACAGCAGCAAGTCCTTCCAGCTTGACCTTCCCCAAATCTGACCATCTTCAGCGCCAGAGCCCAAGTCCAAACACCACCTCCCCAGAACATGGCCGTGCCCCCAGCCTCCCTCAGTGCAGCCATCATTGTACCGACAACAGCTCATCAGACTCTCCCTCTTCCCCTTTCAGCATGGAATACAGTGGCAACACGGGCCTCCAGTCTCCCTGCGTGTGGCGCCCCAGCCTCCAGGGGTCCCGCTCCCCGTCGAGTCCCAGCACCCACTGGTGCCCTTTCCCCGAGTGTCTCAGGGCTGCCTGCAGCAGGTGCAAACCCAGGGTCCCCTCCAAACCACTGCATGTTCACGGCCTGCAGCACGTGAGCCCAGGAGCGGACAGCACAGAACCAGGGGGCTGCTGCCCGAGGCCTGCTCTCTCGGCACGTCTGACTGGCTGCTGGGGCCTGGTCCTTCCGCCCAGCCCCGCTACTGTCCTCCGTGGGCTGAGTTATTACGGTGGGACCAATAAAGCAACTGATGCACCAACAAGGCCAAGCGTGTGGCTCTCCAGCTGTAGCTCGTTACAGACGAGCAGAGGCTTGCCAGAGTTAAGTTCCGCTGCCAGGAAGTGGGTTCACTGGAGACGTGGGCCACACATAGGCCGTCAGCCCTGCCGAGAGGCCTGCAGACGCGTTGACATGTGTGAAGAGTGGCTAACAAATGGCGCTGCCCCTCTTCTCCTCAGCAGGAGATACACAGCCACAGAAGCTGGGTACGGGAAGGCGATTTTCTAAACTGCAAAGTTCTGTGCAATGTTCATGCCTATTAACATACACTAGGATGTCAGAGGAGGCAGCAAATAAAAAAAACAAAATATTTAGTAGTATGCCCCATCAGGCCACAACAATCCACGCACAAAACTGGCTAAATTTATGTGGCTGCCTAAACAAATGAATTAAAGGTGGGCAACCAATGCTTAACTGTATACCAGGTACAATTTTACTATGCTTAATCCAATAGGACAAAATTTTCTAAGTATAGGCTTCAAGGATTGATATATTCATTCACTACTTAAAAACTGAGGTAGACTTTACATGAAGTAAAAGACAAAGATCTTAAGTACTGTTTGGTGAATTTTGACAAGTGCATACACCACCAAACCCAGACCCCAATCACATTACTGAATATTCCATCATTCCAGAAAGTTCCATCGATACTGCTTTTAATCAATCTGTGCACTCTTCTTTTTATTATTGATATGAGCCCTTTTTTGGAGAAATACACTGCAAAAATACACAGGGGCCTGCCTATCTATTTTCTTAACTGTACCTTTCGAGAAGATGTTAATTTGTCACCCCAAGGTCATGTTTTCTTCAACAAGTTGCATCATTCCAGTTTGTATGTTTAGGGCTATGATTCGCCTTAAATGACCTTTTGTGCAGGTGTTCGGTTCCCCTTTCTTCTATTCTGCCATCCAGTTGTTCAAGCAAGTTTTATTGAAAAGAACTTCCCCAGTGAATTGCTCTGGCACCTGCGTTAAAACTCACCTGTTAAGTGACTTTGTCGCAGCCCACTGCCCTGTGTGCATCCTTCTAGCAACACCACGCTGGCCTGGCACCGCTGCTTTCTGTTGAATCTTGAAATCATGCTGTGTGAGCCCTCCTTTCCCAAGGTTGTCTAGCTAATCTAAGTCCTTGGCATTTCCTTTTCAGTTTTAGAACCAGCTTGCCAATTTCTACAAAAAGACCATGGGACTTCTGATTGGGATTGCACTGGATCTATACATCAATTTGGGGAGAAGAGACATCTGAAAAATACTGAATCTTCCAATCCATGAATAAGAATATCTTAGGATTTTATGTAATTATGCAAAAAGACAGTTTTACTTTCCAATCTTTATTTCTTTTTCTTGTCTTTTTGCTTGGCTATGAACTCCATTACAGAGCAGCCATCTTTGCCTTGTTCCTGATGTTAGGGGAAAGCGCTCAGTTTTCCCCCAATAAGTGTGACGCTAGCTGTAGGTTTCTCAAAGACGCCCTTTATCAGATGGAGGAAGTTTCCTCCTATTCCTAGTTTGCAAAGACGTTTTTCTTTCTTATTGTTATGAATAGGTGATCAATTTTGGCAAATGCCTTTTCTGCATCTATTGAGATGATCATGGTTTTTTCCATCTATTCTGTTAATGTGGTGAATTACATTGATCTTGGAAAGTTGAACCAACCTTGTATTTCTGGGACACAACCAACTTGGTGGTGAATTATTATCCTTTTAATAAATCGCTGGGGTCAAACTGCTAATATTTTGTTAAGGATTTTTGCATCTATGTTCTTGAGAATACAGATGATGGTTTGGAGCTGTGTGCATCCCAGAAAAACATCTTAAACTTAATCCGTTCCTGTGGGTGTGACAAAAGGACATTTTGATTAGGTTACTTCAGTTAAGGTATGGCCCACCTCACTTAGGATGGGTCTTAATCCTATTACTAGAGTCCTTTATAAGTGAAATGATATTCAGAGACAGAAAGCCACAGGAAGCAAGAAGGTGAAATTCGGTGGAAGCTGGAAGAAAAGGGAGGGGCCAGGAGAGGCCGCCCTGAGCACTGCCACGTGGCAAGCTAAGGACCAAACGTCGCCGGCAGCCCAGGACGCCACAGTCTGTAGGGAGAAAGCATCGTCCCTATGATGCCTTAACTTGGACATTTTCCTGAACTCAAAACCGTGAGCCATTAAATTCCCGATGTATAAGCTATCTCTTCGTATGTTATTTTGCTTGAGCAGCCTAGGAAACTGAAACACATGTGTGCGTGCACACACACACACAGTCCTTGTCTGCTTTTTTGTGTCAGAGTTATGATAGCCTCATAAAACGAGTTGGAAAGTATTCCCTCTATTTTCCTGAAAGAGCATCTATAAAATTGGTCTTTCTTCCTTGAATATTTTCTGGTGGAGCCATTCAGGTCTGGAATTTTGTGGAATTATTTTAAATTATAAACTCAATTTCTTTAACAGATAATGGGGCTATTCAGATTTTCTACCTCTTCTGGTGTCAGTTTGGTTGTTTCAAGGAATTCATCGATTTCATCTAAGCTGTCAAACTGACTGGTATAAGATTTATTTCCCTTCCTTTTAAAGTCTGTAGAGTCTTTCATTTTTGATCATTCTAACTAGAGATTTACTAATTCTTAAAATGCTTGCAGAACCAACTTTTGTTTTTGTTATTTCCTCTGTTGTTCTGTTTTCTATTTTGTTGATTTCTGACCTTTATTGTTTTGGGTTTCTACTTACTTTGGTTTTAATCTGTTCTTCTTTTTCTAACCTCTTAAAACGAAATGTTATCATTGTTTTTAGGCCTTTCTTCTTTTCTAATATAAACACTTAAAGCTATCAGTTTCCTTTTAAGAGCTTTTTTTGATTCACCCTACAAATTTTGGTGTTACCTTATCATTATTATCCATATATACTTATATTTATTTTCCATTTTCCCTTGTGATTTCTTTTTTTGAGCTATGAGTAATTTAAAATTAACTGACTTCCAAATATTTGGGGATTTTTCATAGTATCTTTTTTGTTATGGAGTTTTGAAACTTATTGGTTTAATGGCCCAGCATAATATGATTTATCTTGGTGAATGTTCCATGTGCTTGAAAAGAAATATGTCTTCATTTGCTGATTGTGTCAGTTAGATTAGGCTAAACTAATTAATTAGTGGGGGTATTTAAAATTTTTGTATCCTGGCTGTTTTGTGGTCCACTGGTCTACCTGTTCCTTTGGTTGTGTCACTTTTTGCTTCAAGTGTTTTAAAGCTCTTTTATTCAGTGCACTCATTTCTACAACTGTTATGTCCTCATAATGAATGGGCTCTTTTGGCATAATGAGATGTCCCTCTTTATCTCTGGTAACACTTCTTTTCTCGAAGTCTATATTGTCTCATGTTAATACAGCCACATCAGCTTTCTTACTGGCACTGCATGGTAAAAATTTTTCCATCTTTTAAATTTAAATCTGTCTGTGTATTAATATTTAAAGTCTCCTATAAGCAGTTTAGTGGTAAGTCTTGTTTTTTTTTTTAATCCAGTTTAAAATCTCTGCCTTTTAACTAGACTGTTTTGCCTATTGACATTTAATGCAATTATTTGTATGGATGGTTTTAAGTCTACAGTTTTCCTATTTGTATTTCTATTTGTCCCAATTATTCCTTCCCCCCACTCTTTTATGAATTCTCTTGAATTAATGAAGCATTTTTATGGTCCTATTTTATAGCCTCTGTTGGCTTTCTGGTGATAGCTCTCTCATTTTAGTGGTTGCTCTAGGGAATCGTGATATGCATCCTTAAATGATCAAAGTCCACCACGAATTAATAACATTTCATGTATAATATAAGAACCTTACTCTATTAGTACACTCCCAACTTACTCATCCATCAAATATTTATGGATGTGTCAACTTCAGTGTTAAGCACGAGGAATTCAGAGGCAAAAAATGCACCTGAAGTGGATTGGCTCTTATAAAGGGGGTTTATTTGGTTACACGGTTACAATCTTAAGGCCACAAAGTGTCCAAGGTAACACATCAGCAATTGGGTACCTTCACTGGAGGATGGCCAATGGTGTCCGGAAAACTGCTGTTAGCTGGGAAGGCACGTGGCTGGTGTCTGCTCCGTGTTCTGGTTTCAAAATGGCTTTCTCCCAGGACGTTCCTCTCTAGGCTTCAGCGCCTTGAAAATGTTGCTCTTGGAGCATTTGTCCTCTCAGCTTCTCCAGAGCAAAAGTCTGCTTTCAAAGGCCGTTTCCAAAATGTCTCTGTAAGCTGAAGCTCCTCTCTCAGTTCCAGTGTGTTCTTCAAAGTGTCCCTCTTGGCTGTAGCTCCTCTTCAGCTGCACTGAGTTCCTTCTGTTTGTCAGCTCATTTATATGGCTCCAGTTATTTAATTCAGACCCACCCTGAATGGGTGGGTAACATCTCCATGGAAATTATCCAATCAGTCATCACTCACAGCTGGGTGGGGCGCATCTCCATGGAAACACTCAAAGAATTACAATCTAATCAACACTGACACATCTGCCCACACAAGATTACATCAAAGATATTGGCATTTTGGGGGACATAATACATTCAAACCAGCACACTAACTGAGAATCCACAGATGCTTAAAGAGAAAACCAATGGAGTCAGAAGCTGAAAGCAATGCAACCCGGAAGCAAAGGACCAGCAGACGCCAGCCACATGTCTTCCCAGCTGACAGGCATTCTGGATGCCATCAGTCTTTCTTCAGTGAAGGCATCCTTGTGTTGATGGCTTAGTTTGGACACTCTGTTATGGCCTCAGAACTGTAAATTTGTAACCTAATAAATCCCCTTAATAAAAGTCAATCAATTTCTAGTATATTGCATTTCAGCAGCCTTAGCAAACCAGAATATAGCCTGATCTAGATTTCCAAATACTCAAAAAACGAACCAGCATACCTTGGAGAAATGGCTGATCTCAGGGATGGAGCAGGCAAAGTACAAGTTAAGCCTGGAATATCCTGCTGTGCCAGAAAGCAAAAAGCTTTCAAAGAATGATGAGATGTGTCAAAAGAACACAAGGACTGCCTTGAAAAGGCTCCCACAGGCCACATTTGAGATAACGCCACCATCAAACAGAATAATGATGGCAATGAATTACTGCATAACAATAACAACAACAAAGATACCAATAAACCCAAGAGTCCATAGCAATCATAAAACAAAGAGGCAGAGAAGGAGAGCTCTTCTTTAGAGAAGACTGACATGTAACCAACAGAGGGAGAAGAACAGAATTAGAAAAGCACCATCTGCAATCACCAATGTAATAACTGACAGAGGCTGAAGCCACGGAGCAGGAAGCTGCTGGGTGCACAGACACCCACAGGTCCAATGTGCCACCTCACGGAATACTCATCAGACCAAAAGGGAAAGGTGCCACTAGAAATGTAACTCACCGTCACCCACAATGGGACCTCTGACGGGATTTCTGTCTCGCCATCACCTATATGGTACTACCAAAAATATGCAACATGCACCTCACCCGGAGGCCATGATAAGGCAAGTCCGGGCTTACCTTGTACTTTGCTTTCTATGATACAACAGGGCTGGACTCCGAACAATGTCGAAGGAAGGAAAGAAGGGGGGAGAAGGACTGTCTGAGATGAATGGAAACTAGAGACATGATAACTAAATGAATGATAACTTTGACTAGATCCTGGATCCAGAAAAAAACAAAAACAAAGTAAAAAAGAAAAGGACGTACTTTAGAAAACTGGAGAGAAGTGAATATAGACTTTTGTGTATCTGTGTCTGGAATTTACTTTCAAATATTTCAGAAAAAGTAAAGTAGAACTATGCAAAGTTTTAAAAGCTATATATTTAAAGAGTGCATGTACACATGGCCAGATGCTCACACCTGCTGGACTGAGATAAAGGTTACAGGTATAGAGGGTGCTCACGGCACTGTTTTGTACCTTTCCTGTCAGCTGAGAGTTCCAGACATGTCTTGTTTTAATGCAGGGGTTAATTTGAGGGCACAGCAAGAACTCCTCAGTTACAAGATCTTTTGCTTCAGAGAATAATTTTTAGACATGCCCTTTACATGTATCAAAGGTGGTGATGAATTTCAAATGTTAAACGATCACTTCTTAAGGAGTAGAATCTAAAGTAGATTTCTATTTTTATCATATGATAATAGAATAGTCACATATGCTTAGTGTGGGGGTCCCTAAGGCATGGAATGTAATTTAGAAACAGAGTGCATCCTTACATGAAACCTTAGCTGAAATCTACCACCTTTACAGGTCCTTGGCTGATTTTTCTGTTTAACGAAGAGGCTAGTGGGAATGATCACTTAACTAACCAGAATGCAACTAAGTTTTTCCCAGGAAGTGTTTCCTGAGCTGCGTGTCCCCTGCAGGGTGGGAGGGCTGCTGTCTGAAGGTTCAGCACCCCTGAATGGACAGAACCTTCCATTCTTGGGAGCACAGGATTAGGAAATTTGGGGCTAAAGATGTGCAATGACTCCCTGCTGGTGTCTGCGAGCACCTCAGTCACCCTGTGACAAAGCTCGTCCACGCGCCAGGGGCCTGTGTCAGTGCCCGTGTGTGTGGGAACACAAAATGAGGGCACGATCACTGCTCTTCAGAGAGAATGCGCACAGCACTACGTCCTCTGGAGGGGATCCGCCAGGCACAGGGCTGAGACCCAGGGATCCACCGGCAGGCGAGTGCATTGCCAGCAAAGGCAGGCGGGGGGAGGGCAGTGCTGATGGTGGCATGAACGGAAGCCACTGCCCACCACCGTGCTACCTTGGCCTGAGCTCACGGCAGGCCCCACCGCGGCAGAGTGCCCAGAGCTTGTTTTCTGAGGTTAGAGCTGGGCCAGTGGAAGTCCCCAGCACTACTGTGCGAGTTTGGCCCACCCGTGGCACCATGGAGGGACGTGTGGGGAACCACAGCTTGCACAGTTGAGACGGGGCCCTGGGATATCAGAGACCGGGACTAGACACAAGGCTGGGCTTCTACTGGAGTGAAAGCAGAAGCCGGCCTCACACCCTGCCTCTCACAGCCAGGACAGGTACCTGTGCGCAGTCATGGGGGCCAGAGACCTGGGGGCGCTCCTTACTGTCCAGACCCCCCAAGGCCCGGGCAGCCTCTCCCGGGAGCCACGGCGGCTGAGAACCACAGGCCATGCAGGCAAGAACAGCAATTCCACTCCCTTAAGATCAGGGAGTGCTTCAAGACTCAGAACCCTGGGTTTTTCTTTTCGTTTGTCCCTCCACTTCCTTTTTCACCGTCAACCAGCACACAGGGTCAGGGAGCTGCGCGTGTGAACCCAGTAGTGGCAGAGACTTCAGGACTGGTGCTGGTGGGAAAATGTGCTCTCGAGCAAGGCTGCCCCAAAGGGGGTGGGCAAAGCGACTTCGATCCCAGGAGACACCTCTCCCCGGCAGGGCCCATCTGGCTAGCTCTCTCCACCGTCTAAGTTTTAACAGCAGTGAGAACACTACTGACGGGCTCTGTACTTGCCAGAGCAACTCTTTTCCCTACGGTCGCTACAGCCATGCCTCGCACATCGGTACCCCAAGCCTCCACCCTCCTTTTCGCGCGGGAGACCGGGTCCGCGAGCACGCACTCACGCACCTGGAGCGGGTCCGCTTCCGGCTGGCCCCGGGGCTGTTGCTCCTCCGGTAGGCAGTGGGCACGCTTCTCTCCTCCCGCCGCCGCTCGGGAGAGTGCGCTCTTCTCCGCGGGGACCGCGACCGCGACCTGAGCGGAAGAACACGGCGCAGTTCAGTGCTGGCCGCGGGCCGGCGGCTCCCCTTTCTGCCGCTAGGCAGAGATCAGACACCAGGGGAGGGCGCAGGACGCTCAGCAGACACAAGGTTAGCGCAGAGCCGGCCTCGCTGCACCGCTGAGCAGAGCGCAGGGCGGCCCCCGCGGCGCGCCCGGCCTTCGTTCCCCCTGCAAACTCGCACCGCGCCACGGCCACGGCCACCCGGGACGGAGGCTACGGGTCCTGCTTCACCGCGCCCACTTCTCAGCTGTCCGGGGCTCGCTACAGGGCTGAGGGCCAGTTCAGGCCGCCGTTTCCCTTCCTTTCTCTGGCTTTTCCTCATTTTATCCCCTAAATTTTTTAGCTCATTGATAGTTCTTTCAAAATTAGATAATGAAGTGACTCACTTCTACTTGTTCTGCACACTGGCAGTAGGTTTAGTTGGGGGAAGAATCGAAAAGCTAATGAAGTTAGAGGATTACCAGGACTTTTCTTTACTCATCTTGTGGCTTACTAGCACGACTCATCAAGAACGGGTTGTAGGGAGGCTGGCATGAAGCCTAAAATCTTCAATCCAATTCTGAATATACCATTATCATGATAATCTGGGCTAAGCAGTTTAACTTTACGAGGCTTTATGGATATAAAACCATTCATTAATATTTCACTTTTACTTCTCGGGTGCTCTGTAAAAGAGTCTCTCTATTTGTGCAACGAGAAAATCCAAAAGAGGCACAAAGACCCGGGAATAATCGGTCCCAGAGCTCCAGCCCGAGTCTCCCCCTTGGGGCTCAAGCTCCTTACTGGAGGCCCTTTAAAAGAGAGGGGTCAGGACTTTTATCTTAGGTTTTTGTTCATTTGGGAATATTACTGTTTTAGGAAGACCTGCAATAAGCAGAAATCTGGAAAAACACATTTTTTTCCTTTCGGTCTCCATGACAACCCACTCAAAAACTATATAAGAGCAGTCTGATTTTGTCGTTTAAAAAATTCTACATTGAATCATTTTAATTACAATGAAAAGCAAAAAATCCAACACATGCTGCTGTTCCAAAGATCAGTTTATGATCAATTACATTCCGCCTTCTTGTGTCAAAGAGTAAACCTTGAGTTATTCTCGAAAAAATACAACAGCTATGGGATGAACCTGCCCCAGGAAACCAGTTTCAGTGTATTCTCTAGTTTTAGTGTATTCTCTAGTAAAACTGCTTTTAACCTCATAAAATTGTTTGTTTTTTTCCCCCCACCCCCCCCAGACCTTTCCTAAGATATAAAACACATTACAAAGGTGAGGTCAGTTAGACACCTTGACATTTTACCAGGTTTTCCCTCAAAAGAGCTCCAGGAGTCAAATCTTTTCGTGGCCGAGGCTGCCTGATAATTCTCGTGCTCTGCTGCTGCCAGTGCCGAGCTGCGCCGACAAGGCTCCGTGCTCAGGGTCCCTGTGGAGGCTGCGGGTCTGTGACACGGAGGCACACACTTCACATTCAGAATAAAACGGGCTGCTCGGGGTTAACTGAATCCTGACAAAGCTCTGCACTTAAATCAAAGCTGTCCTACTTTACGGAAAGCTTAAATGTCCAACTCTACCCAAAAACTCAGTCATTAGGAAAATAAGTTAGTTTGTAATGCCCGCAAATTCATAATTCTGGAATACAATGCCATTCTGCAATGGCTATTAGTAATATATTTCTTTAAAGTGAAGTGGCTATTATTAGATTTTAAATTATCTGCAGAAAAAAAGTCCATCTCAGAACTGGGTCAGTAAACAACAGCAGATAAGTCTTTAAGGTTTATTTCAACTAGAGAAATTTTAATGCTTTTTATTCTGTTCTTTAGGCTTTTAATACTGCCATCACACCATGTCTGAGACACAGGACTCCAGCGTGTAAGAAAACCGTCTCTGCAATATGACAGAGGGCTTCCTCAAGATGATAGAATAGTTTCAACTAAAATTTCTCAAGCACAATATTTTTTTTCCTCCCAAATAATCATAATGGTTTGTTTTCAAATAAAGGCATAAGACTTGTTTAACAATAAAATTCTAGAAATTTTATCTAAGTGACAGTGACCATATTGATAAATTACTTCTTTTCCCCATATTTCACCATTTCACTCTAATCTGCTTCGTTCACCTACATCACCACCCACAGGTCTGTAAGGAATGGAACAAACTGAATGGATGACCTGGCAGCAAGGGTCGGGGGACACCGGCTCTAAGAACCGAGACACTCCTGAGTTTAAACCGTGGGTCAGATTTTATCCACAAATTCTTAAACGATTGTGCCTGTTGCAGCTTCTCCTTCTCCTATACTATTACACACAGACACACACCCTGCTGTCTTATCTGAGCTTTGATTATTATTTATTCCACAAAATATAAAACAACTGTCTTCACGTTAGCATTTTAAACGTTGCCAAGTAGGAAACTCAATGTTTCACATCTCCTCCTTTAGGGAGCACGAGTAGGAGACAAACTTCATTACTTTTATTGGTTTGCTACGCTGTTTATCACAGGAAAAGGACAGTAACAAATCACAAATTTCAAACTAAAATATGATACCAATTTTGCGTGCTTAAATATTTCATGGATGTTAAATCTAACTGTTAAAAAGGTCATATTAATCCCCAAACCAACCCTCCCTTTCACCCCAAGGTTAAAGTTCTCAGGGAGCTAATTCTTAAAGGGACATATCTTTATCATACAGGTTCTCTAGACTTGAAATTATGAAATTCAAGTATCTACACAAAACCTCCCACAAAGAGTGAGGCTGGCTATGAAGATAGATTTAGACACCTCTTAAACATTGACTAATCAATCAATCTGATACCAAAGGTAATCTTACCAAAAGTTTTACAAATAAACTCAATTTGAAACTTTAATCTTAAAAATTCAGTTTAGAAATATCTGAACTATTAAAAATGAATTTTAATTTTAGGTGGTCATTAAACTGCATTAAGAACTTCTTAAAACACATTCCAAATACAAATGAAAATAGAAAACAACCCAAGAGAAAAAAATCTTACACTTTAAAGTTAATGTTGATTTAAAAGACACTAATACTACCTTGTCATAATCACTATGCTTTATGAGATGCTATATATTTTCCAAAAGCTTATTCTATGAGTAATTCGCCCATGGGGATCTACAGTTAATTATAATTTAGTGTCTATAGTGAATTAATGGGACTCAAACTGTACATACATTAAATATAAAAATGAAAGCTCATTATGCTGTAAAAGGGCTTTCTAAATCTTAACTTTCTATGTTTTACATAGGATTTTATTAATTCAATATATAAAAGGAAATATATTATTTTAATTGTAGTATCCTACCACAATTAGAACTATTAGAAAATGCGGCATTTTACTTTGAGCTGGCAGTAGTCATTTTAAAACAATCAATTAAGTTGTCTCAGTCCCAAGAAACAAGTCTGATACGTGCTATGTAGACAGTATGCCTGTAATGAGTTATTCTATCTGAAAAGACAGATAGAGAAAAAATTATCACAGTATCATTAGCAACTTAACTATTTTGGTTAAAATTCAGTTATTTTTTATACTTCAACAACTCATAGTACTGAGGATACCAACCCATCCCATTTTAGAGCAGGTGCACTTCAAATCCAGTGCTGGAAGAGCTTGAATTGAGAAACGAGATCTTCAACCAGCTTAGACAAAAGTGCCCTACTCCCAAATGAAACACAAACTTGCCATTCCCGTAAACAAAAGCTGAGGCAGAATTCTGCAAGCAAAGGTTAAAATAAGAAACAACAAACTTCTTTCTGTCCTCAGAATTCAGACACCGCAGGAAAACTGGCCTTTCAGTTGTGTCTCTTACCTGGGACCCTTTAAAACCACCTCAGATCACGAGCCCAAGAATATGGCTTTGTTATCAAGGAGAACAGTCATTGCATATTGACTTTCAAGGCAACACTTCACGGGTGACCAAATACTTTGAATTATTTTTATTTTGTAATCAAGTTGCACTTTGCCTTGATATGCTATCTAAACAACTATAAAATCACACACCAAAGTTTTAACTTATTTAGTGAACTTGGTTGATTTAACTAAAATCAATATTTTCAATATGTAGATACTACCTGGGCCACTGATGTAAAAAAAAGTTTTGAGAGTTATGAAAATACTCAACTCTGTTCACACAGTAGAATATTTTAACTCGGTCAAGTTAAGGTAAAACTGGTAACTAACAATCATAGAAGAAATCATATGCAGAAAAATTTTAATTTATATATTTTCTTTTAAATGAAAGCTATAAACCTAAGAAGTAAGCTTTTACTTCTTGCACTTATCAGTGCTGAGTATATAAAAATAAAGTGCTGAGTATATAAAAATAATATAAGACATTATACATTTTAATGTAAAACAAGTAAACCTGAAATCTATTCTAAAAGAAAAAAATATTTTAAAAAAAGTAAAAATAAAATACGTAAAATAATTTACTCTATTACAGATAGTCAATAAAAAGCACATAAAGCCTAGAAACTTAGTTTTTCAAGTATTAGATGACCACTTTCAGTTCTGAATAAAACAACCTGGGCGTAAGTTTATGACTATTACATCTTCATTTTCTTGAAGTCATTTCTTAAAGAGATGGAATATATATATATATTTTTGTTTTTAGGTATCAGAATCTAGTCCTATTTATCGAACACTCAACATTAAACTACTTCCTCATACGGAAAAAATGATGAGTAGCCTTTACAGTTACCATCTCCCAGGACTGGGGAACTTATAAACTATACTTCCTTTTGTGTGAGCCCTCCAAGAAAGGCCCAGCGGGAGAATTTTTCTGGATACAGTGTGCCTCAGATGGTTTGGTTAGGTCTACGTTATTTATTTCCAGCTATACAATGTCCTAAGAAACCTTTTCAAATAAGAACATTTTTAAGTTTGGATATTTACATACAATTGCTGGGAGCTTTTGAAAATGGCAAACATGCCAGTAAAGATGTTCAATGTATTTTAAAAAAAGTTGGTTATTTTATTTTTTTGCATGTCTAAGGGTAGAGGAGCCGAGTGGGAAGTGACAGAACTGTGAAAAGACTAGCGAAAATGCAGACAGCTGAAGATCGTCTTTATTTCTTTCTCACTGAAGCAAATCCAATTTCACTGCAGACAGTGTAATACCTGTCAAACCTGTAACATTTGGTCTGGGTGAAAATAAGGAAAGCATTTTGTTTTTAGGACATATTCAGAGAGCCAATGTGTACAATTACACTTTTTAAAACCTCAACAAGCACAGGACACCTGCATTTTTCCTATGGAAAGAACTACCATCAATTATCTACAAAAACTAGATCATAAGTGCGATGTTAAGAAAATGAGGGAAGTCCTACCAGCATTCCATAATATGTCAAAGGGTAGGATGGCAAGTTCTAAGGAGAGAAATTTGCTTTTCTGAACCCCCTGCAAGGCAGCTCTGTCCAACTGTAACTTCTGTGACCCCTAAAGGCTCCCACATCTATTTTTACTGTCACCAGAGGAGTTCCCTGCTCCTGGAGAGGAGGGCTTCCAGCTGCACAGACCCCTGTGGGAGGCCCAGAGCATCAAGTCCCTGAAAAGCACAGATGTGCACCAACAGCCTCCCTCCTGACATGCACGGGTGTGGCATGTGCAGGAGAAAATGAACACAGACAAGGTGGGGGAGGTTTCTCTTGTGAAATTTAAGAATGCAAAGGAAATCAGCGTGGAAAAGCTCAATCATACCGACAAAACACAGACCCCAACACACCACCCTGCAAACTTTCCAAACATTCAGCAAATGTTGTGAGTCTGCTCCCAGGACTTGTTAAAGCTGAAGTAAATATATAGTTTTCAGCTTAGTAGCAGGTGATGAACTGCAGAAAGTTCAGTATAAAACAAAAATGGATTTCTGAAAGCTCTGATTTGGATTTGCAGGCTACACGTCTAAGAACACACTGAGAAGTGCTGCTGAGCGAGAGGTGCGTGTTTTCAGCTGTGCCCGGCTCTGTGAGACGTGCGGGGTGAGGGCTGGGGCGGTGAGGCCACGCACACCCACCTGGACCGCCGCACCGTGCGGTAGGCGCTGGGCAGGGAGTGCTTGGCTTTGGAGTGCGGCCTGGACCTGGGCTTGGAGCACGAGTGGTACTTGGGAGACCGGGACCTTGTTCGGGACCTTTTCTTGTGCTTCTTCTTTTTCTTTTCTTTTTCTTCTTCCTTGGGTGTGTCCTTGCTTTTGCTTGAAGGCCTTTCGGGAGGTTTAACTTCCAAAGTAGGTGGAGCTTTGGCTCCAGTCAGTAGAGGACAGGGCATATTATTGGCTTCCTGTGAACAAAAGCAAATGTGTCTGTATTAATATTGAAAATAAGACATTTTTTGAATGCAGAGGTATAAAATTTCAGTTTCGTGTCCCTCATGCCAACAAAGTGTCAATCACCTTTTCTAAAAGACCACGCTTCTTTCTAAGGCCATGTAAAAGGCTCTCCCGGCACCTGAGGTGAAAATTACGACTGGAAAGGCCTTCGCTGCAGGCTCCTCAGATGCTACAAGAATAACACAAAACCTGCCTCCACCAAGTTTCCTCCCATCCAGTAGCTGCCTCGCTAGTCTGGAGGGCCACAGAGGCCGAGCTTTAATGCAAGGAGCGCAGTATTTAGGATACAAAGTTAGGAAAGATCGACATCTGCTCCTTTAATAAATAATTCAACTTTCCCTTGAAAAAGTGATCCCCAAGCCATCAACATTAGGTTTTTTATGAATCTCTGTACCACTCTGAAAATAACTTTTAATGGAGGTCTAAACTAAAAGCTTCTCTATGACTAAAAAAATACCACCTCTTTATTCCAGTGTAACACACAAGAGAGCGCCCAGAGCGGGAAACAGAATCACCTTCCATTTGTAAACAACTATTTTACATTCAAGGCTTTCCCTTCTTCACTGAGAAAAGTCATTCCTCAACCGGCTGTACATGAACCTTAACTGCAGGCCCACTGACCGCCACCCACCTCGGGAAGGACTGAGAAGTCAGCAGTGTGTCACCTGCAGGTGGCTGAGCTGCCGCCTGGGCAGGCCGCAGCAGGGCACTTTCCCCGAGCCCGCAGCAGTGAGGCAGCGGTGGGTGTGCACTGGGCAGCGGGCTCTCCTCCCGCTCCCCGCTCTAGGCCAGCTGGGCAAGCGGGAGCAACACTCTGCATAAAAGATTCTTCCAAAGTGTTCACACTTTGGAATTCTGTCAGGCTGCGGCGGGTCGCCATAGGATTTGCTGCTTTATGACCTGACAGCGATTTCTCAGCCTTTCCTCTCACAGCACATCCCCTTTAACGTCCTTCCTTCCCCATGAGAGATTCTCAGTAACTGGGACCCCCGGCAGCATGGGCTCAGGGACTCTCCAGCGGGACCCCGCTTGGTGTCTGCCTCCTTCCCTCTGCCCTAACGCTGCACGGACACTGCCAGGTTCACGTGTAAGGCTCTGCCTAAATTAACTCCAGGGAAAAGAAACTCATTTTCCCAAGGGAGCCCATTTCATTGTGAGACGGTTTTTTTTTCTGTTTTGTTTTGGTCAAAAAGGTCTTTCATGCTTCAAATTCTGTTAGTGTAACAATATCAATCAGGTTAAATTTTAAAATACTTTATTGTTTGGACAATTTTGAAACATTTGATAAGAAACCAATTTCTGTATCCGAGAACAGCTACTTCCATTCTTATATTAGACAAGATTTGCCTGTTAAGCATACACACCAAAGTACATAGTTGAAGTTAAATAATCTAATAAATAAAATGTGGGGAGCTTCCTAAGCAGAGGCTGCAGAAAGGGAACCCTGGTAAGTGCTCAGCACCACAGAGACAGGGGTGCACCAAAACACAGAGCCCACAGGACGCGTACCGCTAGCCCAAGCACACCCCCATCGCTCTGTGATGATTTGGAAGGCACCGGGGTCCTCGCAACTGTTACCTGTGGCATGGCTCAGATATGCTGGTTAATAGGCAAATCTGCTGCTGTACTGCCAGAAACACCATCTTTTAAAGAATTTTTAAAAATTCAATAACCATGGACTCTAAATTAGGAATATACATCACACAAAAAATGGGACTAACCTAAGGGATGAGAGACTGTTTGGAATTTAAGTGACAGCACTCCAGAGGCCTTCTGAGGCCTCTAAGCCCAAGAGAAAGGAAGGGAGAGAAATGACGAGAGAACGCTGAAATTAGTTTTCGGAGACCCTACCAGCCACCTCCAGTCCCTCCTGAGAACAAGGCCTGGTGTACTTCCCAGGGAAGACAGAAAGAGAAAGCCCATTTTGAGAAAGGACACATACATCCTGTCCTTAAAGAAGCAGTAGGTTCCGTGATGAGAAGGACAGACAAACTTGACAGCCACTGTCCCCTCTGGAGTGCTCTCCTCCCCAACTAAACCACCTGGCCGTGCCAGGTGTGTAACGTGTGACATTAAAGGTGGAAGAGGTGGAAAAACATGGTCCCTGATCCACACGGACATGTAGCACATTTGTTAGCTGGCTTTCCACTTGTGTTTTTACTGTCAAGTCTAATAATTTCATCTTTAAACTTTACTGTTTCTTTCTTTTGCCTTCATAAAATGCCTTTTCCACTGTGATAAAGTTTAGTACTGCACCTTTAAGCAAGGAGATAATCGGAGTCAGTATTTTCAAAATGTAACTTGTAATTAAGTCACGGGTTCTATTTTATCCTAATAAATTGACTATCCTTCACCATTAAAAGAAAATTGGCCCAATTCATAACTGAACTATGCTCATCTTTGCCAGGCTGATTTAACATTGTTCCCTGGGCCGACCCTTTCTGTTTTTTTCAGCTTGAGAGTACTCAAAGACTATTCATGAACCCAGTATCAGAAACTTGGGACAAAAACACACAGGAATAGAGACACGACAGGAACAAAGGAGCCCCTGATGAAGGCACATGGGGCTGCTGTGTTCCACGGGACAACGCTGCAGGGCTTCATCTGTGTTGCCACGGCGCTTCCATTCCAAGACGGACTTTTCCCCTCGCAGACTGCCATTTCTGAAACTAAGAAGTCTCACTAAGAGGATACGAGTTTATTACCAGCCTCTCCAAACAACAACGAAGGCATTTCTGATGCACACCCAGAGAGCCGAGGATGGACATGTATTTGAATAGCACTTACAATGACATGAGACATGACATTTTCCCAGAAACTGTATGCTGGTGTTCAGATAACTGGAGCGGACTGCTGCTCCTTCCGCACTACCTGGGCAAACACGACGTCTGTGGGCCACGGCCCTGCTTCCCTCTCAGTCCCTGAGCTCTGGATGACATGCCCTCCTTCGGGAGCCCAGCAGACAATCAGCATCTGCCACCCGCCCTGGCCACTGTGCTCTGGCTGGAGCTCAGCATGGACTACTGCCCGAGCCGGAAGGCCCCTCTCTGCCGTGCACCAGGTGCAGTGACAAGGTGCACCGGGGCGGTGGGTGCTAGGATGTGGCCTGGGGATGGAGCCGGCTGGAGGACGCAGGGCCCCGAGGTCACTCCTTAGCACAGCTGTTTTCAGGGCTCATGACTTTTCAGGGTGGAAACCCAGTTAGCTTTTATTTTCGGTTATGCAAGTGTGGGGACTGTGGCGTGGGTTCCTAATATGTACCAAAGCTCTGACTGCTACACCAATCAAGACTTTAAAAACATTAGGAAAAAAACAAAGCAAAACTGGATGAATTAATGGCCACCTGGCTAAGTAACCTAGAACTTTCCATAACAGTTAAAATTTCTCTGCCTGTGACATGTGGTAGCTGTTAGCCATATGTGGCTACTGAGTACTTGAACCTTAAATTTTATTTAATTCCAACTAACAAATTTAAATAGCTGCATGTGGCTGGTGTCCATCACAGCAGACAGCACATATCACAAAAAATAATGACTCTTCAGTGTAATGACTTTCAGCTATTTCTGGCTCACCCAAAAAGATTCTCAGCTGTCCTGCTAGTTTAAACTGCAGGCATCAACCTGGAAGACTAACTGCACGGCCATCCTGAGGCAGGACCTCTCCTTGTCCCCGCACCTCCGTGTGTTCTGCACCGGCAGCTGCCCCGGCCAAGCGCTCTGAACACAGATGTCAACGAGACACTTTCTCAGATGCTTTGGGAGGGCCTGGTACAGGTACGTGGACTGACAAGCACCGAGAAATTCTCCCAAGGAACCAGAGCTGCCTCTTCAGGAAGCAACTTAATAGTCTGCAAAAGTGGTCAAAGCACAAATCATCTTGGGTAGTGGGAGGTAGGCTGGTTTGGGTGTGCTGACGAGAAGAAAAGATGGACTTTGTGAAAAAAATATGGTTTCTCCCCACCACTTTGGGGTAGCACTGGAAAGTACTATTAATCAGTCCTTGTACCACACTGAAGGGTTTGGCAACAAATTAGCACAAAAGCTAACAACTACTATTTTTGGCTGTGGCAAAAAATGACTTGCTCAAGAGCAGATTAACATGCGTTTTAAAATAAAATCTTATTTGTGAAGCACACATGAACTATAAAATGGGATAATTACACAAAAGACTCACACGCATACTTCCAACAGTAAGATTCCCAAGGCACCCTCTACACCCGCATTCTCAAATCTCTACCGGCTGCACCTCGGAGCACAGGACTCAGGCCCGCCCTTCCCAGAGGCGCCGGCGTTTCCTGTCTGCTGAGGAGCGCCAGCAGCCTCTCCGCCTCGGCCGCAGCCCCGCGCGCCGGCACCCTCTTCCCTCGGGACGATGCCTCTGCATGCCAGCCCCCCCCCACCATCCGCCGACAGTCGCCCTTCCGAGCCAACCTTGTCCTCGGCAGAGCCCGTGCGGGCAGGGGTCTTGCGGACAACCGCTCCCGGAGCAGGCCCCGCCCCACTTTAGCCCTTGAGGGTCTCTGGCCTGGGACTGCCCGCCCTATTCTTGGTCCCCACCCCCAGCCCACTCTGTCTGTCTCTCCAAGGAGCTGCAGAGCAGTACGTCCTCTCTCCCATTTACCCACCTACCCCAAATGGGTAAATGTGCAGCCTCTGGGGGGGGCCTCTGGAAAATTTTCATCTGCAAACTAACTCCACAAATAAAATTTTCATGGTCATGGGTTAAGAGGTTTCCAATTCATCTCCCCAAGTGCCTTGTGCCTTGAACATAACAAATGTTCAACAAGCACTGCTGGGTTTTGTTTGTTTCCTTTTCAAACTTTTACTGGACAGGTCAACTTGGGAGGCTCATTAAGTTGAAAAGACTATGGGAACTGAAAAACGGTCACAGGGCCTGCTGCTGTGATAAATGACTGCATGAGAGCTCAAAAGGGGCTCAGTTCAAGACTTCTGATTTCTCTTCATTTTGAATTAAGAAAACATATACAACAGAAATGAGATAGCATATAAAACGGATTAGGTCAACTATTTATGTACATGCTTTTACATATTTTGTGTACTGCTTAAAAACTTAATGCACTGTTAGCATCTTTCCATGCCAACAAGCACACTTTAAAACACCATTTGAAATTATACCTGAATATGTGACATGACCTCTCCTGAGGAACAGTCATTGAAACTACACAGAGTGCAGAAATAGACCAAACACAAATGGAAACTTACTATATAATAAAGGAAGCTTTTTAAATTAGAGGAGAAAGGATGGTGTGACTTTTTGAATGGTGTTGGGACAACTGTCTAGCTATATGAAGGGAAAAATATCTCTCCACTTTGTTCCTACACGAAATAAACCCCACGTGCGGTGGATCAAAATGCACAGCGGAAAAACGATTGCAATGCTGGCCACAAGGAGCTGAGTGAAGCTGGTGGCGACAGAGACAACCGAGAGAAGAACAGGTCAGGGGTGTGGGGGCAGTTTGCGGGGAAAAGCACAAATGACCAAAAACCACTCAATGCCATTAGAACAGAGATGCCATTTTCCACCTATTGGACAGAGAGAAATTAAAAGTTGATGATAACCAGTGTTAGCAGGGGTGTGGGGAAACAGTTATTTTCATATCCCATGGAGGCAGCAAAAACTGCTACAATCTTTTTGGAGCCCAATTCAGCAATATTGCAAACCAATAAAAAGCACAGAAATTCAGATTCCGCAATTCCATGCCAGGATTGAAGCCATGGCTGTACCTGGTGAAGTGCAGCATTTTATACCCTTCTCTAGCATTTGAATTCTTAAAATCATATGTATGCATTATTTTCATAAAAGTAAAGTAAAAACTAGAAACTGCCCTTTCAGTCAATTAAAGGGCACTACGGCTGTTTGAAGTGACTTTCAGACACGAGGAAGTAGGCCGTCTGCTGAGGCCAGCCTGGCCCCCTGGGAAGCGTGCCGACACCCCTGGGGGTCTGGCTGTGGGGGTGCTGTCTCGACCCCCTCACCAGGACCCCGAGGGGCCCACGCAGCACTGCCTCAGGTCCTTCTGGTCTAAAATGTCTGCCTTTCACACCGTAATTATTAAAGACAGCTTCCCATTTAATTACAAGTATTTCTAGTTGAAAGCAGTTAGACATTTAGCATCATCTGCTACAAACATTACATTTTTGTTGAAATGGTTTAGTAGCTACAATCTGTACAATTATATACCCAGAAACCATCCAAATGCTTTAAGAAAGAGCATGACTTATTTTCATGTATGAGAGAGTCAACACAAACCCCTGAAAACAGGACAGGGCAGAAGTCACAGGGGCAGCCATATAGGAAAGAGGTGCCCGGCTCTTTAGGAGGAAAAATTCTGGGAGCTGTCACTTGACAGGACGGAAGACTGAGAAAGACTGGATTCCTGGCGATGATTCCAGCTGCAACTGAGATTTCATTAAAACAGAATTTTACTAGGAAATACAGATGTTAAGTACATAATGTAATTGGTTCAAGTATTCTTGCAGATGTCTTTTAATCAAACCCTTTATTTACCACACAAATGATATAAATAAGGAAACAAAAATGCACCCCTCACATTCCTACCCCTGCTTTTTACCATTTCCCGCCCCTCCTTGCTATCTCACGCCCTTCACAGCTGTTACCATAAAAGCAGAGGTATCTATCTGGTCCTCCGCTCCTTGCATGAAAAGCACTCTCCTGTGTCAACTTCACCATCACGGTGCGCAGCTGCACCTGGCCTGCCCTCCCTGTCGCCCGGGCCTTGGCGGAGTCCAGCAACAGCCACGCACTGTCTGCCGTGCCTCTCTCGAGGGAGAAGGCTGGAGAGGACAGAGGGCCTGTGGGTTGTGGCGAGATTCCCACGCCCTCCGAATTCCCGGGGCATGGCACCAGGCGGGACGTCCAGCGGGAGAGACCACCAACATCTCCGAGGGCACAGCGACCAGCCCACACGTCACGCCACGGCATCCCACAACTCAACAAGCCCTCACGACAACTTAAATTCGCTGCTCTCCCAGCTCAGTTCAGGGTGTACTTTTGAGGCCTCTTGCCAGATTTGACAGAATTTCAGACTAATTTCAGAGACAATAAAGTTGATTCTGCCTTCAGCAGAATGTTAAAAACCAGAATGCTATTTTCCATGGAAAACCAAACAAACCAAACTACTAAATTCAGCGAAAATTAGTTAGAAATAACAGCCCCAGATCTATGAAATATCAAAGTAATTAAGTCAAAAATGCAAAGGGAGTTTTCTGCACTAAAGGGACAAATAAATGGCTATGGACGACGCTTTCAGGACACCTGGAGCAACGTGACCACGGCTGCATATTCCTGGGCCCGGCGCCCAGGGGGAGCCTCCGTGATAAGGCGAGCTGGCTCTGTGGGGCAGGGGCCTTGACCTTAGGAGACACAGCCTGGGGCACTTCCAGGAGCTGTCATGGTGTCTGCAATTGACTCTCAAACGGCTCAGCGAGAAAAAAGAGTGACCAGCATGTGAGCGCCGAGCATGCGAGCAAGAGAGCACCTGAGGGCACATAAGTACAGACGTCAGAGCCTGAGGCCCGAGGGCTCCTGGGTCTATTTCAGTTCTTCTGACGGCCCGAAGCTTTTTAAAAAGTAAAATTCCGGTAACACTATTTTTATTTTTAAAGAGATTTGAGGCTGAGAAAGATTTCTTTAAAATGACTGGTTTTAACTGCTCTTAAAATGAAAAAGCCACCATTTTTACCTGTTGCCTAATTTGGGTCTACAACCCATTTTGCTATTATAATTAAAATGTAAAGTAGACCTTTAATGCATTTAAAATTGGGAGACTAGCTATAAGAGATTCAGTTTGTCACAAGTGATTGATACAAAGACAATCCTCCCTCAAGCTGAATGGATGAGTCACATTTTATTATTTTTCATATTTTAAAAAAGTTGTAGTTTTTTTATCCTCGAAGTTACCCTAATGCAAGCTCCAGCTAGATATCCCAAATGGCCACAGTATGACAAGCCCTAGGCAACCGTATTCCTGAAATATACAGGTCCCTAGCTGAGACTCCAAAAAAGATTCACTTGCCAAGTTTATTTTTCCGAAACTTAAATCCACCAGAGTGTTCCTATGCCATATAAGTCCCCAAACCCAGAGGCAACAGCCTCTCTAAGAACAACCAGATGCAGCCCCTCCCCATTACGTCAGCACCCCTTTCAAACATGAAGCGGTTAGGGCGGTCACTGCACACACATCTCTGGAGCCTGGGAAAGTGATTCAACCAGAGGAGAGGGTAGCAGCAGACAAGATAGGATTTAACAAAGGTTTACAAATACTGAATCTTTATATCAATTTATATAAATAGACATATATATTTGTATTTTGGATGCTAGGGTATTAGAATAGTTAGAAGGAAATGACAGAAATGGTAGCTCTGTAACCCATAATAGTCTTTGAAATTTGCTCTATAGCTACTCATTAAACTGTACTTTGAAAGTTATCACTTTTCTGTATATGTTGTATGTAACAATAAGAACTGAAATTGTAGAAATGTAACTTGCAACATTCTTTCAAATTGCCTATATAACTACGTGTTAAATCGTACTTTGAAAATTATCACTGTTTTGCATACATATTAAATTTCACAATAAAAAACGTGTTAAAAAAAAAGTATGGCCTTTGGACCAGAAGGAGGCGGTGGCTGCACAACACCATGAATGTGCTAAATGCCACTCAACTGTTCACTCTGAAACGGTTCGTTTTATGTTTTGTGAATTGTAGTGCTATTTTAAAAACTCATGTCTCTACAATGTTGTTAAACTCACAAAAAATCCCTATATAGTCTTGAAATATGTTTAAACACAAAATAAAAGCCAGAGGTGGACCTGCTACAAGAGCATATGAACTAGAACACAGAAGTCCCCACATCACTGGGCCTGTTTAACGCATTTTCCCAAGGATGAGGGGCAGCCGTGGGGTCAGCATTTCCGCAGCCTGCCCCGCACAGCCTCGCTGCAGCTCTGCCGCCGTCGCCATCTGAGGAGGGACTGGGGCCCGGAGAGCCCAATTCCACAGCCCAGCAGCTTAGCGAGGGGCAGGGCCCAGGCAGTCATCCTCAGGGGTCTGTGCTCGGGACCCCTCGGAGAAGACATTGGTCATCATCTTACTTTACTTTCTTTAATTAAACTCCCGGTGCTGACCTAGACCCCACAGCTGCTGTGGCAAACACCGACACACTAACGCAGTCTGTTCTAGCATGTTCCATCAACAGGCCTGATCCGAGTTACCAAGAATGCCCCCCCACCGGCCCTGAACGGTGTGCCGGAAAGCAGAGACACCTAATCTGAGCTGTCAGGTCCTGTGAACTCTGAAAGTGTGGGGTGTCCATGCCTATGTGCATCCGTGGAGGAGTTTCATTGGATCCTTGAAGGAGCAGTACGTAAGCCCAGGGAGGAAGAAGGAGCTGGGGGAGCTCATCTCCTCAGCTGGGGCGACAGCACCTATGTACGTGCATCAACTGTGACGCCCCAATAATGCTGCCGCACAGTTTCTCTAACTTACCTCTACATTGAAAGGATTCTCCTCAATTTTTCCAACTTCTTCTGCCAGAGGATTTTTTAAGGTTTGTAAAAATAAAGCGGCTTTCCTTTTACGCTCTGCTTGGAGTTGTTTCTCCTTGGATTCCTTAGACGCTTGGGCAAGCTTTTCTCTGGCAGCAGCTGCAAGTCGGTCCTCCAGCTTTTGCTTTGCTTAAGAAATAAACGACGACAAAAAAATTTAGAGCAAGGAATATTTTATCTTGCTATCTTAATTTTTAAAGGTGGCAAAAGGGCCAAAAAAATGCAATGCAGCTTTTGAAAAAAAAACCTAGTATGATAAAATTTCAGAGTAGGTAAACAAATTGGTCAAACAGATTTTTGACAATACAGGTTTATAACTTTTAATTTTTTGATATTTCACTTTCAAAATCAATCAGAACGTTCCTCAATTCCATCCTAGTGGAAGCTGGAATGATGGAAACCATCAGAATGGTTCTTGTGACAGGATCCTACGCATCCACACGAGGCAAGGCACACAACACACACGAAGAGTGTTAGATTCCAAATGATCTGACAAGTGGTCTGACTTACACAGTGAGTGCTTAGATACACATGCATAAATCTAAATCTGCTTAGGGAGGACAAGCATAGTATAATGCACGCTCCTGACATTCAGGCAAATTGTGGCTAAAACATTACCTCTCATGTGTGTTGTGTGATCTGTTTGTGTGTATACAGAAACAGCAATTGAAAAGAATCGGTTATATATAAACCACAAAGCTAATCATTAATGACCTAGTTAAATGCAGAGCAGACTTCATTTTCGCGATGGGGAAGAAGGACCCTGAGTGGTCCCACCCCACACCACCGGCGACGCAAGCTGAGCTTGCCGAGGCCGTGGGTGCTGTGGTGGTGGCCTTGGCCTGGGAGCCAGCTTGGGCTCACAGCCTCTTCCAGGGCCTGAGGCTCTGCTCAGACACAGCCTCACCGAGGGGAACCACCCGGTGTGGTGCATTAACACGCGCTGGGAGCACAGGTGAGCTGTGCACCCCAAGGCTGCAAGCAGAGCACAAAGTGCTTCTCCCTTAAAGCACTCCACCGGGGCGCACAAGGCCGACGGCATCTCCGCGCATTCTCTACAAAGAGCTAAGGGCGCTGCCGCTGATGCCGGACGAGGAGCAGCACTCATGGCTCTGACAGAACTTTCCAAATGCTCAAAAAAAAGAAATTACACGCTCCCAAATTCCACACACTTGAGGTGCTAGTTGTCAGCCTCAATACTTTTGGCTTAGATTAATCTTCTATTTATGTACTTTCTTTCAAGAAGTTTAAAATGTATCCACAAACCTTGTTTTGCTTCTAGCTCCTCTTGGCTAAGTTGAGGTTTCTTCTCCTCAACAACTATACAGGGTGGAGCAACAGCTGGATTGACGTTTGTAGCACTGCTAGAACTTTCTTGGCCTTCTTTGCTCTCTTCATCATCATCACTGTCATCGTCTAGCTTAACACGATTTTTTTCCAGGGGAAGCAGATCATTTTCTTTGGCCTTGATTGCAAAACTTATTGGTGCAAATGAAGCTATTGAGAAAAGGTGAAAATTGTAACACACGGTCAGGCCACTGGCAGAGCAGGGCAGAAATGCCTACAGGCCTACAGCCTCCTTGGGCAGGCAGCGCAAGGGTGTGGATGCTGTGGTCCAGGGGCTGACACTGGGTTCGGTTCAGCCTGGGGAGGCTCCGTGATGAGCACCACACGCAGGGGACAGGGGCGCAGGGGTTCCACCCTGGGCCCCGCCCAGACCTCTCCCTGAGAGGAAGGGTGGGGTCCCCAGCATCCAGCCGAATTTGTACAAGGTAAGCAGGCACAAGATGTGACTTCACTGTGAGAAGGAACCTGAACAAAACTCCAACAGGATGACATGGTCCTTTCCTGCAAGCACACACCACAGAGCCCCCTTCTCCAGCAGCAGACGTTTCACTCGCGCTGCCTCTGTGATGGCGTGTCCTCTACACCTCAAAGAATTTAAAAATTTTTGGTTCAATTTTTCTACCCCAGATTACTTGGAAAATTTTATTTAAGAGAAATACAAAGTACTAAAAGGAAAAACCTTCTTCCTTGCCCCATCCACTTCAACAGAGACTCAATGACTCTCTTTCTTTTTCAGACAGTAAATGGCTCTTAACAACTGCTAACTGATTGTACTAAAATACTTTACTTTTCAAAACCGTGAGTTATTATTTGTGAAGGATATTCAAGTAAACCACAATGAAGAGAAATTTTAAATGTACTGCAAACCCGCTGACTGTGAGAGGAAAACGCAGTCAGGCAAATAAAAGAACTGGATGACATGTATGCTACTGGGCCCCTGAGAACCTCACCTCCTTCATCAGCTCCAGAGCAAGGAAGGAGTTAAAATAGATGCAAAGCATTTAAATATCCCAGGCCTTTGAAATATAATAACCTTTCATCCATAGTCACCTCCTGCTATAGAGCATACCTCAAGATAAGCTATTAAAAGGTCGGAGAGTAATATTTATAAGTTTAATTTAAAAGGAGCAAAGTGAGTCCGTACTGATTACACAAATTTATACAATTTCAGGCCTGGTGCACTGTATGTGTACATTTATTATAACCACCCCATCCCCACACCCCAAAAAACCCAAAGATGTAACACTGGGAATTTAAAGTATGTTCTATAAGGCTACTCAGTATTAACCATTTTGTCATGCTTATGTTTATCTTTCAGATAAAATGGATAAAATGACATGTTGGGATTTGCTTCGAAATATTCCAGGGACAAGGCTATGACTGAGACACGTTAAATAAGATTAGTCCTGGGTTAACTGTTGAAATGGAGTGATGAATACGTGTGTGTGTGTGTGTGTGTGTGTGTGTGTGTGTAGGGTCACTGCAGCATGTTCTACTTTCACGTGTGTGTGTGTGTGTGTGTGTGTGTAGGGTCACTGCAGCATGTTCTACTTTCACGTGTGTTTGAAATTTTCCATAAGAAAAATGTTCCACAAAACTAATCCTCTACTGCCTGTAGTAATACGGTCTCTAATGAACATAGGCTCAAAAAAATTCTTAAAAGGAGAATCAACTTCACTTAAAATGTTAACTGATCAAAATGACTAAAGGGGCTGGAATAAAACATTAAATCACAAAATTATTTTCAAATGATTATTCCTAAACCACCTCTTCCTCCAAATTAGAAAGGTAAGCAATCAACAAATATTAAAATGAAAGCTTCTTGAGGGCTTTCTAAGTACACTTGTATACAGCAGCAGCTTACACAGCACTTGTGCAAGCCGAATACAAGGTCGAACGGCACTGCTATTGGGTATGTGCTGTAAGAGAACAACCCAACATGCAGCTTCTACAGGCTCCATCTCGGTTAACGCAACCCCAGGGGACTGATGCCAGCTGACCAAATGGAGAGGAAGAGACTAACACGGAAGAGTGCTAGCTAGAGGGCAAGCGCTGGGAAGCAGGGGACTAGGAGCCTTCTTCAACCACACAACTATTCCTTCTACCAGAGCCTTATCTGCAAACCACACTGCAACTATGAAAAGCACTTCCCATGGTCTTCGGTGGCTTCCCACTGCATTAAGAAAACTCCCAGGTCCTGCCCACAGGTCCTGCGCCCTGGTGATCTGCGACTACCCATTTCTGCAGCAGCTCGCCCGCTCCTGGGCTGCTCACAGTGCTCCGGCCACCCGCGCTTCCTCTCTTCCAGCAAGCACACCAGGCCCAGGGCAGCCTCCGAGCTGCTGGCCGGGCCCTCTCCTGCCTGGAGAGCCACCTGGCTCTACTTATGTGTCCAGGATTGGTCCTCCTCATCCTCTCTCCTGCACCCCCGATTCCCGCTTGTGCTGACGTGTCTGTTCACGGTCTGCTCCACACAGGGCAGGACCACGTGTGCACTAATACGTGGCTGGTGTGTCTGCACACCCGTGTGGGGGCTGGCTCAGAGCAGGCACTCAGGAAACGCACCTTCAACATCAGTATGCTTCCATTCTAGGTAACAACCTCGACTGCCGAGCTCCAGCTTCAAAATTAATACGCATTCTCCGTAAAATCTGAAAACGTACATGAACAAAACGAAAGCCCCACTGCAACTCAGATGTGGGAGAACCGCTGCCCACTGGAAGTCCCTTTGTGTGCACAAGTGTACAGAGCCACATGAAATTTTCACAAAAGAAAAAATGGGATTGTACCATACAGCACCATAACTTGCTGTTTTCATTTAACAAACATCTTTCCATATAGATATTATAGACATGTTTCTTTGGTAATAAATACAGATCATTTAACAAAATGGCAACAGTTCTTAGATTGAGCATGCTAATTTATTTCAGCATTTCCTATCTTGAGAACCCGCCCTGTGACTAGTATCCGTCACCGACATCTCCGAGAACCACACGTCCGCGGAGCAGGAGCGCTGGGGTGAAGGGCACCCACATGCCCCCGCCTGCCTGCCTCCCCCAGGAAGGCTGCGGTAGTCATACTTCCAGAAACAGTGCACGAGGGTCCCCACGCCCCACAGCTGTCCTATCACGGAGAAGTATTTTTTTAACCTTATCAATGTAAGATAGAGAAAAAGCAGTATCTTGTAAATTAAAAAAAAAAATTACCATTTAGTTTTCTTCTTTTATGAACTATCTTTTTATGTCTTTGGTCTATTTTTCTCTTGCACTGACTGTCTTTTTTTAACTGATTCATAAGACCTCTTTCCATAGTATGTATATTAGCCCTGTGTCTTCTAGTATGGTGGAAATACCTCTGATCTTTTCCTTAAACTTTATTTATTCTCTGCCCCAGGCGGCCCTATTACTCTTTCCTTATGATTTACAGCTTCAATTCTGAGAAAGTCCTATCCAACTCCAAGATTATTAAAAACAACAACAACAACAAAAAACACACCAAAAACAAAAAACAAAAAAAGAACTATCTTATTTTCTTCTACTCCTATGGTTTTATTTTTCATATTTAAAATATTTACTCTATCTAGGATTATTAATGTCACTGGATGTGATGTAGGGTTCTCATTTTTTTACCAAACATTTCAGGAAATGTTGACGCTTTTTTGGCACTGACTAAGATAAAAACATGACAAGTCTCTCTGTTAACCTGAGCACTATAACAGAAGGTCTCCTGGCGGAATGTCATGTCGCCATTCCTGGGACAAACTCTGCTTTTTCATAACCTATCATTATTTTAATACAAAGCTGGCTCAACTGAAGATGTGAACACCTCAACTTCTAAGACAGCCAAGCTTTGTGGGGTCTGAAGACCAGAGCTTTGGGAGTGACATCGTTTCCCAACCTTCTCACGGCTCTGCACTGCTTCAACAACACAGGCTTCTCCAGCTCTCGATGGCCTGGCGGCTTGCCTGCCGTCTCAGCCTACAGCCTGTTCTTAGAGATGTTTCACCAACCAGTATCTTCTCAATTCTTTCAGACCTGTGCACTTCTGCCAGTTTCCTCTCTCTGCTTAAAATAATTTTAGCAATTCATTTTCCTTAGAAAATAATATTTTTCAGTAATTTTCAAATTCATTCAAATTTAGGGTTACATATATTATTTTTGTGTACTTAAAAAACATCTGTGATCTTTTCTTGTATGTGATGTGTGGATTTGAATTTGCTTTTTCCTATACCAAACTTGCATGATGAGTGTCTATTTTACTGGTCTCTTATTACTCTCTCACTAATTTCTGCTTTTATTTTTGACTCCTCTTTCCTATTTTCCGTAGATACATTTTATAGGTTCCTCTTAAGACTCTCACAAGTCTTTTTGCTCCAGCATTCAAACAACTTTTAATTCAAAACTTAAGCTATATAACTTCATTATCTAGCATTTAATATATTTTGTAGGTCTAATGTACTGATCTGGGTTTTCTCCCCTGGAAGGATACTCTATTTTTCTACTTTGATGCTTTTTCATCTGTCTCTAACCTTTTCCTTTGAAATTTGAGAAACATTTTGAGCTTGACTTCATATCCAATCTGTTCTTTTGTTAATTTTAAAATTCAGCAATCTATTTCTAAGCAATCTTTTCCAGATGTCAGATTATCAGCTACACTAGTTTTATAGATTATATAATTTTTTTTTCCTGTTACTTAGTGCCCGTAAGCTTGGAAAGCTCAGAGCTGTCTCCTTTGGGCCTTCTGAATTTTCACAAACACGGTGATTTGTCTGTCTCCTTACTCTTACAGAGAGAGCCAGGTCTATGGTTTTTCACACTGACTGCTGGGATGGGTTTTGCCACATGCTGTGTAGATCTCTGTTCAAATTCCTCAGGCTCAGGTGAGCACAGAAGGGAGGACTGGCCGTGCGGTGCTTTAACCTGCCAGTTCTCTGACTGACTGGGGAGGTGCCCGTGCGGGCAGCTGCCTTGGCTGCAGCTCTGCCTCAGTGCCTGTGCTCCTTCTCTGAGTCTGCCATGGCACACCCAGGCTGGCTGAGGGGCGGGCACCCCACTTACTCAGCTCACAAGCGGAGGGGACAGGCAGGCAGATGCATCTCTAGGGGTGCGGGCACCCACTGCACTTCCTGCAGACACCTGTGGGGTCACTGAGCTGCTGCCCCTTGAATGCCCCCAGCTTGTTCCAGCCTCCTGCACCGCCACCCCCACCCCTGGTGGACAGTAGGCTCCTGGGGAGAACACTCCCTGACTCCAAGGTATACCTTCCTTCTCTGCAAACTGAATTCCATGTTGCTGACTTATCCTCCAACATTGTCTCTTCTGTACTGTACCCTATAAAAATTCCTTATAGTTTCCGAGAAATGGACAGCACCTTCCTCTGGTTTCTAGAGCAATTCCCAATTTTTTCCCTCTAACTACTTGTTTTTTTATTTAAGAAATTTTATTTTGAGATAAATTCAAACTTACAGAACAGTTGCAAAAACAGTACAAACCCCATTCATAGAACTCCAGCACACCCCTTCCCCCGATGTCCCGATCCACCACCTTTAATATCCTGTCACACCACCATTTCTTTCCCTCCCTCCCTATCATCCATCATCTATTGCTCTGTCCTCTGAACGTATGAGAGCTAGCTGCACACATCCTTGAACAAACAATATAATTCACATATACCTTTCCCATGGACAAGAACATTCTTTTATGCAATCCCACTAAGTGCAGCTAAGAAGTTCAAGAAATTCAATATTGATACAAAGCTTACATTCTATATTTCCTTTTTTTTTTTTTCTTATGTCCCATCTGTGTCCCTTGGAGCCTCCTCTCCTCCATCCTCAGATCCCATCCAGGATCACCCTTGGCATTTAATTGTCATCTATTTAGACTTTTTTTTTTTCAATTGTTGAAACATATATACAGCCTAAATCTTCCCATTCCATCCCGCCCCCCCA